>JALXFT010003565.1:0-195177 GCA_023376895.1 Aspiorhynchus laticeps | reverse complement strand
CACTTTCGATTTTTTTCCGGAAAATAATGGGTTATCATAACCGTAACTTCGAAAAACCAAACCAAGGCAGAACACCGTATAACACCAGTTACCGCTCTTTCACTTTGTTTGGAATGCTCAAATTGAGTTACAGCATTCTGCTTGTGTTTAGCTGCGCATCAATATGAAGTTACGGTGCTGGCTTTGAGTTATACAGTTTTCTGCCTTTGTTTTACTGTCCATTAAAGTCAGCCGCATTTTAATTACAGTGTAACTTGTATACTTTCATACATCTGATCTGTCACTGAAGCACTTTATTAAACAAACGAGATCAAACAGCCAATATAACAAAGCACTGTAAAGACTAGATACCTTGGCAGCAATACGTAATAGTGAATAATCTTTAAATATATATTTTTTCCTTTTTGTAATGCAGATTATTCACCTGGTTGTCACTTCTAGTTGGATGCGTGTGGACTCGAATGCCGTCGCATGTAGCATGATCTATCATAACATCAGTACTAAAAGTTCACAATTAAATCCTTATCCTACCTTTTCTTGTAACCCGTTAAAATCAGTACATGGCGATGAACGTCATCTGAGATGTTTAATCCTCAAGCATTCTGAGCATTCCTGCTTGCTGGCATTCACATCAATCAACAAATCATTCTTTTAGGTTAGGCTATTTTCATTCAAGTCAATATAAAAGCAATTATGCTATGTCTAGCATCATTTTACGCTACTGAGCATAGCAAATAAATTGGTTGCAAAATGGTATCCACTCTCAGGTTTAACATTTTGTCTGCTTGTTACAGTAAAAAAATAAAATAATAATACAGTCACATTACTATTGTCACATAACATGGTCTATAAACACACACGGAGATGAATATTAAGTTAAATAGTCTTTAATAAATCCACAGAAGGGCAATTCACAGAAGGCAGGCAGAAGACACACGCAGGGGCAATATTCACAATATCGGACAAAGGAGAACTGAACAAGCTAGAACTAAAGTAGGGTTGCTAACGAGGGACTGACAGGTGAGAATGATTAACAAGACACAGGTGAACTAACTAATCAAAGAGAAGCAAAATCTGGGTCAATGAACACATAAGAGATGAAAACACAACAAAAACAGTTCTGGGGTGTGACAGTTCGCCCCCTCCTGGAAGGAGCTACCTCGTGCCTCAGAGACAAAGGGAGGGACGGAGGGGGACTTAGGAGGAGGAGGACAAAGGAGTGGATATGGGATGGTGACAGGGGACGGCACAGAGCTGGCAGGAAGGCAGGCAGACAATACAGGTGGAGGTTCAGGCGGAGGATGACAAACAGAGTCCAGGGTGGAGATGACAGAGGGAGGAGCCAGGACGGAGACAGGAGGAGCCAAGGTGGATCAGACAGAGGGAGGATCCAGGGAGAAAACAGGAGGCATGGCAGGACCCAGGCCGCAGCCATGATGGTGACCCACGGTGGAGCCGACGGAGGGAGGAGCCATGGTGGAGGAAGGGCTGATGACTCCATGGGGCCGACCAATTGCGGCGGAGCAGTTGGAGGTGGAACCTGAGGTGTAGATGGAGAGCCAATGAGCCGGGAGCCTGACAGAGCCGGAGGGATGAGGCGCAGCTGGAGGAGTGGAGTCCTGAGGCAGCGGATGGTCGACGACTGACTAAGGCAGAGCCAGAGGGCTGAGAGTGAGCAGAGGGGCTGCCAGGACACAGCGGTGGCGATGGGGAGGACTGGTGCAGAGGTGGTGGGAGAAGGAGGTGGGCGGGAGTTCAGAATGCTCAGGGGGATTAGGAATGGTGTGTGCTGCCCACACACACCACAAGGCCACTCCCAGCATCGGGAGCGCCATCGACAGGGGAACGATCTCCATGGTCGTTGTAATAAAGGCAGACAGATAGTTCGGGCACAACCTCAGTTGTTGTGACGGTGCAGACAGGTAATTCACAACAGGCTGACAGTTTAGGCCAGACAGGGAGTTCATAAATGGCCTCCATGGCCGCAACATGACAGGCAGATGATGACGGAAGAGTGAGTACATCAGAAAAAATGTCTATTAAATCTCCCAAGTCTTGCCTCAGCTCACCCTCAGTGGTGGTACAGTGGGTGGGGCTCTCCTCCGTGCCCTCGCTCTCCACTGTCTCATCCACCGTTGCATGCACAGTTGCTGGCTCTTGCACCTGGTCTGATGTGTCAAGCTTTAGCTCCGGGGATGTCCCTCGGCTCTGTCGCTCTCTCTAGCGATGGCTTGGCTTATGCTCCGCACTGCGGGGTGATGGTGGGCTGGGTTCTGGGTCTGGCTGTGTTCTGGATCGGGGGAGACGGTCTCCAGACACCAGATGATTGCCTCCCTCCAGCACAGTCCAGTGGTGTCTGGGAGGTCAATGGGGCGATGGTAATTTGCCCCGATCTAGAACAATGAGTTCAGCGTCGCGTCATCGAACGCCGTTAGAACAGCGAGCTGGCTGAACTCAACAGCATACTCCAAGGGATGAAAACACAACAAAAACAGTTCTGGGGTGAGACAACTATATGCAATAGCCTATGAGACAGCCCATGATCACTAGATTGTATGCAGGTGTTACTATAACGATTTTGTAAATGGTGATCAGCAATGAAATATTGATAATGTGGAAGTTACTGCCTTTTTCCTGGGTGTGACTTCTCACTTTTTGCAGACAATGCAAATGCAGAGTACAGTAACTTCAAAATAGGGCTAAAAATCAAGTTTGAGCTCATATTTTTTTATGTAGATAATTTACATTACTGAAACATTTAATTGCCAAATTTCCAATGTCCTATATCTATCATTAATTTGTCTGTACAAATAAAAAACTTTAAAGTAATTTTTCTCACACTTCACACTTCAGCGAGTTAAGGTCTTTTGCCTTTGCAGGTCAGTATTGCTGTCCTCCATGTCCACACATTAATGCCAGAATCCTACATAAACTGTCAGGCAGAATTTTGATGTGGAATCCCATGGTCCAGAGACACAAGTCTGTCTAAATAGTAAAGCTTGTTCAGCAAAAGTTTGATGAGATACATGTTTGACAAGCTTTAGGTTGGAGTTGCTTCGGGCTTATCCACTGATATGGTTCGTGTGTGGGTTCCAGAACAGATCCAATTCTCAAACCGCTCTGATGGTTTCCACCTTATGAAAGGGGTTTCCAGGCCAGGAACATCGTTCAACAGTTCAACTCCAGCCCTAAAAACCTACTGATCTCAAAAGGATCCAGGGAGCTGGGACTGAGAAATGCTGGCTCACAGTGGGCTTGTTGAGAAATGTAATAAAATTGCACTTCATTGCTCTGAATGTCTAAATATATACAACTGTGTGTAAAAAAATAAAAATAAAATAATTGTCAAGACAAACTTTAAGTTGGCTTGAGAAAGCCTGACCAGAAAGCTTGAAAAAGTTTTAAAAGCAAAGTGTGTTTGCAAGATTGTGACTGGGAATCAACAGTGTCAGTTTCAATGTATCCCAAGAAAGGACAAAAGCGAATACCAGAAGTTTATGTAAAAGCTGCCGGTAAGCTAGAATCGTGTTCACACCACAGGAACTAGGAACGTATTTGTCACGTTTATGGTCTGTGTTGGTTTTTTTTACCCCTGTCTTAGTTCCTGTTTCCTTATTTGGTAATTTTCCTGTCCTTGTTTAGTTTGATTATGATTCCGTTCAGCTGTGTTATTAATTATCCTGTGTATTTAATCTCCTGTCTGTTCAGTTAGTTTTCGTCTGGTCTACCCGTTACGTACCTTGTGTTCCTGTGTGTTTCAGCCCTGCCTTGTCTTGCCCTGTTCGATTTTATTAAAGACTGTATATTTGAGTTTATCCTCGTCTCTCTGGTCCTCGTTCCTCCCTGCTGTGTGCACCGTGACATAAGACCATACCTACATAGTAAGCGGCGTCCATTCACCTCATTTTGTTTTTTCATTTTTGAAAGTTTTTTGTTTTCCTGTCTGTTTCCTGCAGCATGGAAGTCGCTGCTCGTCTTTCCGCCATAGCCCGCTGATAAAGCTTGGGAGTTCAGCGGGATCGCCGCGAGTGTTGCGAGTCCGCTCGTCTGTCAAGTTCACCAGCCGTTCATCTGTTCAGCCCGCCAGTTGTGGCTATCCCAAGCCCGCCGGCCGCTCATCAGTCAAGTTCGCAGACCGCTCCAAAGTCAAGTTCACGGGCTGCCGCTCGCTCAAATCCGCTGGCTGGGGCTCCCTCATGCCTGCTGGCTGTTCCGATGTCAAGTCTGCCGGCTGCGGCTCTCTCATGCCCGCCGGCCGTTCTGACATCAAGCCTGTCGGCTGTGGCTCCCCCAAGCCCGCTGGCTGTTCTGAAGTCAAGCCCGCCAGACCGCTCCAACGTCAAGCCCACCGGCTGCGGCTCACTTCAGCTCCAAGGTTCGCTCCAGTATCCTGACCAGAGTCATGTCCTGTCCCAGAAAGCATTGTCCACAGGAACATTTTAAATCCGGTCTTGTCTTGTCATGTCCATGGAGATCTGGGGTAGAGACCATGCCTCTCTTGTTGCTGATTTGGAAGCAGTTCCTGAGTCCAACCTTGAGAGGGCCCCTGACTCCACGTCCAGCCCAAGGAGGGCTGTTGTACCCTCGTCATGCCCCAAGAGGGCCTCAGCTTCCGAGCCTAGCCCAGGAAGGGGCTCCTGTTCCTGTGGATAGTCCGCAGAGGGCTCCAGTTCCTATGTTTAGCCCGAGAGGGCTTCCTGTTCCTGAGTCTAGCCCATGGAGGGCCCCGAAGCCCGTAAGTTCCCCCAAGTATTTTTTTTGGGGGTAGTAGGGTTCCGGCTGCAGCGGCCGGGACGAGGCCAAGGCCAAGGCCACAGAGGCCGTCCAGCCATGGCCTTCTGAATTACCTGCTCCGCCATGGCCTCCTGAGCTCCATGATCCGCCATGGCGACCCGTACTGTCTGTTCCGCCCTGGAGGTGTTCCCCTTGTCCCTGTCCTGCACCAGCCTCCAGGGTGCCCATCCCCCATCCCTGGTGGTACTGTTACAGCGCGGGACGCGTCTTCCGGGAGGGGGGAGTAATGTCACGTTTATGGTCTGTGTTGTTGGTTTTTTTACTCCTGTCTTAGCTCCTGTTTCCTTATTTGGTCATTTTCCTGTCCTTCTTTAGTTTGATTATGATTCAGTTCAGCTGTTTTATTAATTATCCTGTGTATTTAAGTTCCTGTCTGTTCAGTTAGTTTTCGTCTGGTCTACTCGTTATGTTCCTTGTGTTCCTGTGTGTCTCAGCCCTGCTTTGTCTTGCCCTGTTGGATTTTATTAAAGACTGTATATTTGAGTTTATCCTCATCTCCGTAGTCCTCGTTCCTCCCTGCTGTGTGCACCGTGACAGTATTTAGTTCTAGGAACGCCATTTGGGGGGAATTCAATTAGGTCCTACTTCAGAGTAGGGTCTAAAACTGTTCTATAGGAACTACCAGTGACGTAAGTGTATGCTGATTGGCCAAACGCATACGAAACACTGGCTACCCGGCATTTTTAAAAAGTCATGTAAAAATATTTACTACATTAACATGGAAAACAGTAGGGGTGGGGGAAAAAATCGATTCACATATGAATCACGATTCAGTCTTCTAGCGATTTGCATCAATTTACAAATTTCAAAAATTGTTTTTCTAGTTAATATAATAATAGTACCATGTTGTCAGAACAAAACAGCAAAAACAAGAAGGAAAAACAAATACATGTGCATCTCAATGAATTAGAATGTCGTGAAATTTTTTTTTCTTGTAATTTATTTCAAAAAGTGAAACTTTCATATATTTTAGATTAATTGCATGTAAAGTAAAACATTTCAAAAGATTTTTTTTTTTTTTTTTGATGATTAGAGCTTACAGCACATGAAAGTCAAAAATCAGTATCTCAAAATATTAGAATATTTACATTTGAGTTTCAATTAATGACCATCCCTACAGTATAAATGCTGGGTATCTCTTGTTCTTTGAAACCACAATAATGGAGAAGACTGCTGACTTGGCAATGATCCAGAAGACGAACATTGACACCCTCCACAAAGAGGGTAAGTCACAGAAGGTCATTACTGAAAGGTGTGGCTGTTTACAGAGTGCTGTATCAAAGCATATTAAATGCAAAGTTGACTGGAAGGAAGAATTTGGGTAGGAAAAGGTACACAAGCAACAGGGATGACTGCAAAGCTGATTCAAACACTTGTTAGAGCTTCACAAGGAGTGAACTGAAGCTGGAGTCAGTGCATCAAGAGTCACCACGCTCTGACGTCTTCAGGAAAACGGCTACCATGCCACTTCTGAACCAGAGACAACGTCAGAAGCGTCTCACCTGGGCTGTGGAGAAAAAGAACTCAGTGGTCCAAAGTTCTCTTTTCAGATGAAAGTAAACTTTGCATTTCATTTGGAAATCAAGGTCCCAGAGTCTGGAGGAAGAGTGTAGAGGCACAGAATCCATGTTGCTTGAAGTCCAGTGTGAAGTTTCCACAGTCAGTGATGATTTGGGCTGCCATGTCATCTGCTGGTGTTGGTCCACTGTGTTTTCTGAAGTCCACAATCAACGCAGCCATCTACCAGGAAATTTGAGAGCACTTCATGCTTCCTTCTGCTGACAAGCTTTATGGAGATGCTGATTTAATTTTCCAGCAGGACTTGACACCTGCCCACACTGCCAAAGGTACCAAAAGCTGGTTCAATGATCATGGTGTTACTGTGCTTGATTAGCCAGCAAACTTGCCTGACCTGAACCCCATAGAGAATCTATGGACTATTGTCAAGAGGAAGATGAGAGACACCAGACACAACAATGCAGATGACCTGAAGGCCGCTATCAAAGAAACCTGGGCTTCCATACCACCTCAGCAGTGCCACAAACTGATCATCTCCATGCCACGCCGAACTGAGGCAGTAATTAAAGCAAAAGGAGCCCCTACCAAGTATTGAGTACTGTGACAGGGTGGAAGAATCACGCAACAAGGAGAGCTCGAAATAAATACCCCGGAGGGTGGATTTATTAACACAAGGTGTAGGTGATGTTTGTTAGGCGTGGCTGAGGTGCGGCGGTGCTCTTCGTGGTGTGATTTCCTCCCTAGTGCGGTGCGTCGGTGCTGTGCTTGTGGCAGGGCAGGATCGGTCACTCGCTGGGCTCTGAAATCAAGAAGAGGATATCGCATTAGTTCTCAGCTTCTTCTGGAGATGTGTCTCCCTGTCCTGCAGCCTCACACGGCTTATCTGGCCGTGGGCAAACGAGCCTCAGGTGTGGCCGATCCCGCCGTGATGAGGAGGTGCAGGTGTTTCTCCTTTGTCTCCAGGGCAACGCTGATGAGGACTCGGGACGCTCGTCACACTCCCCCCCCTAAGCGTTGTCCTGGTCCTGGTGGAAACATAAGATGACAGTAAGGGGGAAACAGGGGGTGGGTGGGGAGTGACCCCTGACAGACCTGTGCTGACTGACCAAAACCGAGAGAGTCCGTCGGCGTTTGCGTTGGAGGCTCCGGCTCGGTGACGAACGACAAAGCAAAAGTCCTGGAGCGCGAGGAACCACCGCGTTACCCTGGCGTTGGTATCTTTTGCCTTGGCCATCCACTGGAGGGGCGCGTGGTCCGTTAACAGGGTGAATTTCCTGCCCAACAGGTAATAGCGCAGCTCCAGGACTGCCCACTTTATCGCCAGCGCCTCTCTCTCTACGGTGGCGTAGTTTCTCTCAGCCTTGGTCAGTTTCCTGCTGATATATAAGACAGGGTGTTCCTCACCTTCCTGGACCTGGGACAGGACGGCTCCCAGCCCTGTCTCGGATGCATCCGTTTGGAGCAGGAAGGGGCAGCCGAAGTCCGGGGCCCGTAGGACTGGTTCCTCCGTTAACGCCTGCTTCACCCGCCGGAATGCCTCCTCTGCCTCTGGACTCCAGACGACGCGTTCTGGCTGCCCCTTCCTGGTAAGGTCTGTCAGAGGGGCGGCTAAGGAGGAAAAGTTAGGGATGAAGCAGCGATAATAACCCGCCAACCCTAAGAACGCTCGTACCTGCGTCTTGGTGGCCGGTCTAGGGGCCGCATGGACAGCTTCCACCTTTTCTGCTGTGGCTTGATGAGGCCCCGACCGACCTGGAATCCCAGGTACTTGGCCTCGAAGAGCGCTAGGTGGCATTTGCGAGGGTTGGCGGTGAGTCCAGCCCGTCGAAGATCCATGAGCACCCTCCGCAGACGGTCTAGATGGTCCTCCCAACGCTCCGAGTGGATGACGACATCATCCAGATATGCGGCAGCATATTGTTGATGGGGGCGAAGAATAATATCCATCAAGCGCTGGAACGTGGCCGGTGCCCCGTGAAGGCCGAAGGGAAGGGTCCGGTACTGCCAGTGGCCACTAGGGGTTGAAAAGGCAGTCTTCGGTTTGGCACTGTCGGCAAGGGATACCTGCCAGTATCCCTTGGTTAGGTCCAGCGTCGAAATATACCGGGCCCTTCCCAAACGATCCAGGAGTTCATCCACTCGGGGCATTGGGTAGCCGTCGAACTCGGAGACTTCATTGAGGCGCCGGAAATCGTTGCAGAAGCGGAGGGTGCCATCTGGCTTCGGGACCAGGACGATTGGGCTGGACCACGGGCTGCGTGATGGTTCAATCACCCCTAACTTAAGCATTTGCTGGACTTCCTCCTCAATAGCCTGCCGACGAGCCTCTGGGATACGGTAGGGCCGCTGCTTAACGACGACTCCTGGTGGCGTTCTTATGTGATGTTGAAGTACCTGGGTTTTCCGGGGACAGCGGAGAACACATCCGAGAACTGACCGACCAGGTGTTGCAGCTCAGCCTTCTGCCCCGCTGATAACTCGGGGTTGATATCCACCAAGACGGGCTCGCTGGTGGTCAAGGCGACGGTTGGCTCTTGGGTCCCCACCCACTTCTTCAAGAGGTTAACATGATAGAGTTGAACGGGGCGTCGTCTTCCGGGCTGTCGCACCCGGTATGTCACCGGTCCCATTCTTTCCACCACCGTGTACGGCCCCTGCCAGGTGGCCAGAAACTTGCAGGCGGAGGTGGGGACCAACACCATGACTTGGTCGCCCGTCTGGAACTCCCGAGGCTGAGCTGCACGGTTATAGTGTCGTTGTTGGGCTTGTTGGGCATGAGCCAGGTGTTCCCGGACTAATGGCATGATGCGATCGATCCTCTGCCTCATCTCGGAGACATGCTCGACGAGGGAGCGATGGGGGGTAGGCTGTTGTTGCTCCCAAGCTTCTTTGGCAATGTCGAGCAGTCCCCGAGGCTGGCGACCGAAGAGGAGCTCAAACGGTGTAAAGCCCGTTGACGCTTGCGGAACCTCCCGTATACCAAAAAGGACATAGGGGAGCATCTGGTCCCAATCCCGCCGATCTTCTGCTGCCACCCTCCGCAGCATTTGTTTGAGGGTCTGGTTGAACCTTTCCACGAGCCCGTCTGTCTGGGGATCCGCAGGTGCTTTACCCGGAGCAGCTGGCAGAGATCAGCCATTAGCCGGGACATAAACGGTGTTCCCTGATCGGTCAGTATTTCCGTTGGAATGCCCACCCGGCTGAACAGCAGGAAGAGCTCGTGGGCGATGGTTTTGGCCGTGGCTTTCCTGAGCGGAATTGCTTCGGGGTACCGGGTGGCGTAGTCCACGACGACCAGGATGTGCTCATGTCCCCGGGCTGACTTCGGCAACGGCCCTACCAGATCCATCCCGATGCGCTCGAAGGGCACCTCGATGATGGGTAATGGAATGAGCGGTGAGGGGGGAGGTGGTTTGGGCGACGTCTTCTGACACGTGTGGCAGGCCTGACAGAAGCGTTTCACATCGGCCTCCAGGCCAGGCCAGTGGAAACGGTCCCGGACCCGCTGGATGGTATTCATCGCGCCGAGGTGTCCTGCCATTGGATGAGCATGGGCCAAGTGCAGGTCCGTTTCCGTCTTTGTGCGTGGAACCACCAGTAGCTTTTTTTCCTCCCCCCTACGCTGGGCGACGCAATAGAGCAGGCCATTCTCCACGACAAAGTGGGGGAGAGGATGGGGCTTTGGCCGGGTGTCTTTACCCTCTAAGACACACACTTGGGTCCAACAGTGTTTCAGCCGGTCATCCTCTCGCTGAGCCCGGCCGAATGAGCCCCCCCAACCACCTGCTGATACAGCACATGAAAGTCAAAAATCAGTATCTCAAAATATTAGAATATTTACATTTGAGTTTCAATTAATGACCATCCCTACAGTATAAATGCTGGGTATCTCTTGTTCTTTGAAACCACAATAATGGAGAAGACTGCTGACTTGGCAATGATCCAGAAGACGAACATTGACACCCTCCACAAAGAGGGTAAGTCACAGAAGGTCATTACTGAAAGGTGTGGCTGTTTACAGAGTGCTGTATCAAAGCATATTAAATGCAAAGTTGACTGGAAGGAAGAATTTGGGTAGGAAAAGGTACACAAGCAACAGGGATGACTGCAAAGCTGATTCAAACACTTGTTAGAGCTTCACAAGGAGTGAACTGAAGCTGGAGTCAGTGCATCAAGAGTCACCACGCTCTGACGTCTTCAGGAAAACGGCTACCATGCCACTTCTGAACCAGAGACAACGTCAGAAGCGTCTCACCTGGGCTGTGGAGAAAAAGAACTCAGTGGTCCAAAGTTCTCTTTTCAGATGAAAGTAAACTTTGCATTTCATTTGGAAATCAAGGTCCCAGAGTCTGGAGGAAGAGTGTAGAGGCACAGAATCCATGTTGCTTGAAGTCCAGTGTGAAGTTTCCACAGTCAGTGATGATTTGGGCTGCCATGTCATCTGCTGGTGTTGGTCCACTGTGTTTTCTGAAGTCCACAATCAACGCAGCCATCTACCAGGAAATTTGAGAGCACTTCATGCTTCCTTCTGCTGACAAGCTTTATGGAGATGCTGATTTAATTTTCCAGCAGGACTTGACACCTGCCCACACTGCCAAAGGTACCAAAAGCTGGTTCAATGATCATGGTGTTACTGTGCTTGATTAGCCAGCAAACTTGCCTGACCTGAACCCCATAGAGAATCTATGGACTATTGTCAAGAGGAAGATGAGAGACACCAGACACAACAATGCAGATGACCTGAAGGCCGCTATCAAAGAAACCTGGGCTTCCATACCACCTCAGCAGTGCCACAAACTGATCATCTCCATGCCACGCCGAACTGAGGCAGTAATTAAAGCAAAAGGAGCCCCTACCAAGTATTGAGTACTGTGACAGGGTGGAAGAATCACGCAACAAGGAGAGCTCGAAATAAATACCCGGAGGGTGGATTTATTAACACAAGGTGTAGGTGATGTTTGTTAGGCGTGGCTGAGGTGCGGCGGTGCTCTTCGTGGTGTGATTTCCTCCCTAGTGCGGTGCGTCGGTGCTGTGCTTGTGGCAGGGCAGGATCGGTCACTCGCTGGGCTCTGAAATCAAGAAGAGGATATCGCATTAGTTCTCAGCTTCTTCTGGAGATGTGTCTCCCTGTCCTGCAGCCTCACACGGCTTATCTGGCCGCGGGCAAACGAGCCTCAGGTGTGGCCGATCCCGCCGTGATGAGGAGGTGCAGGTGTTTCTCCTTTGTCTCTAGGGCAACGCTGATGAGGACTCGGGACGCTCGTCACCCCCCCCCCCAAGCGTTGTCCTGGTCCTGGTGGAAACATAATATGACAGTAAAGGGGAAACAGGGTGTGGGTGGGGAGTGACCCCTGACAGACCTGTGCTGACTGACCAAAACCGAGAGAGTCCGTCGGCGTTTGCGTTGGAGGCTCAGGCTCGGTGACGAACGACAAAGCAAAAGTCCTGGAGCGCGAGGAACCACCGCGTTACCCTGGCGTTGGTCTCTTTTGCCTTGGCCATCCACTGGAGGGGCGCGTGGTCCGTTAACAGGGTGAATTTCCTGCCCAACAGGTAATAGCGCAGCTCCAGGACTGCCCACTTTATCGCCAGCGCCTCTCTCTCTACGGTGGCGTAGTTTCTCTCAGCCTTGGTCAGTTTCCTGCTGATATATAAGACAGGGTGTTCCTCACCTTCCTGGACCTGGGACAGGACGGCTCCCAGCCCTGTCTCGGATGCATCCGTTTGGAGCAGGAAGGGGCAGCCGAAGTCCGGGGCCCGTAGGACTGGTTCCTCCGTTAACGCCTGCTTCACCCGCCGGAATGCCTCCTCTGCCTCTGGACTCCAGACGACGCGTTCTGGCTGCCCCTTCCTGGTAAGGTCTGTCAGAGGGGCGGCTAAGGAGGAAAAGTTAGGGATGAAGCAGCGATAATAACCCGCCAACCCTAAGAACGCTCGTACCTGCGTCTTGGTGGCCGGTCTAGGGGCCGCATGGACAGCTTCCACCTTCTTCTGCTGTGGCTTGATGAGGCCCCGACCGACCTGGAATCCCAGGTACTTGGCCTCGAAGAGCGCTAGGTGGCATTTGCGAGGGTTGGCGGTGATTCCAGCCCGTCGAAGATCCATGAGCACCCTCCGCAGACGGTCTAGATGGTCCTCCCAACGCTCCGAGTGGATGACGACATCATCCAGATATGCGGCAGCATATTGTTGATGGGGGCGAAGAATAATATCCATCAAGCGCTGGAACGTGGCCGGTGCCCCGTGAAGGCCGAAGGGAAGGGTCCGGTACTGCCAGTGGCCACTAGGGGTTGAAAAGGCAGTCTTCGGTTTGGCACTGTCGGCAAGGGGTACCTGCCAGTATCCCTTGGTTAGGTCCAGCGTCGAAATATACCGGGCCCTTCCCAAACGATCCAGGAGTTCATCCACTCGGGGCATTGGGTAGCCGTCGAACTCGGAGACTTCATTGAGGCGCCGGAAATCGTTGCAGAAGCGGAGGGTGCCATCTGGCTTCGGGACCAGGACGATTGGGCTGGACCACGGGCTGCGTGATGGTTCAATCACCCCTAACTTAAGCATTTGCTGGACTTCCTCCTCAATAGCCTGCCGACGAGCCTCTGGGATACGGTAGGGCCGCTGCTTAACGACGACTCCTGGTGGCGTTCTTATGTGATGTTGAAGTACCTGGGTTTTCCCGGGGACAGCGGAGAACACATCCGAGAACTGACCGACCAGGTGTTGCAGCTCAGCCTTCTGCCCCGCTGATAACTCGGGGTTGATATCCACCAAGACGGGCTCGCTGGTGGTCAAGGCGACGGTTGGCTCTTGGGTCCCCACCCACTTCTTCAAGAGGTTAACATGATAGAGTTGAACGGGGCGTCGTCTTCCGGGCTGTCGCACCCGGTATGTCACCGGTCCCATTCTTTCCACCACCGTGTACGGCCCCTGCCAGGTGGCCAGAAACTTGCAGGCGGAGGTGGGGACCAACACCATGACTTGGTCGCCCGTCTGGAACTCCCGAGGCTGAGCTGCACGGTTATAGTGTCGTTGTTGGGCTTGTTGGGCATGAGCCAGGTGTTCCCGGACTAATGGCATGATGCGATCGATCCTCTGCCTCATCTCGGAGACATGCTCGACGAGGGAGCGATGGGGGGTAGGCTGTTGTTGCTCCCAAGCTTCTTTGGCAACGTCGAGCAGTCCCCGAGGCTGGCGACCGAAGAGGAGCTCAAACGGTGTAAAGCCCGTTGACGCTTGCGGAACCTCCCGTATACCAAAAAGGACATAGGGGAGCATCTGGTCCCAATCCCGCTGATCTTCTGCTGCCACCCTCCGCAGCATTTGTTTGAGGGTCTGGTTGAACCTTTCCACGAGCCCGTCTGTCTGGGGATCCGCAGGTGCTTTACCCGGAGCAGCTGGCAGAGATCAGCCATTAGCCGGGACATAAACGGTGTTCCCTGATCGGTCAGTATTTCCGTTGGAATGCCCACCCGGCTGAACAGCAGGAAGAGCTCGTGGGCGATGGTTTTGGCCGTGGCTTTCCTGAGCGGAATTGCTTCGGGGTACCGGGTGGCGTAGTCCACGACGACCAGGATGTGCTCATGTCCCCGGGCTGACTTCGGCAACGGCCCTACCAGATCCATCCCGATGCGCTCGAAGGGCACCTCGATGATGGGTAATGGAATGAGCGGTGAGGGGGGAGGTGGTTTGGGCGACGTCTTCTGACACGTGTGGCAGGCCTGACAGAAGCGTTTCACATCGGCCTCCAGGCCAGGCCAGTGGAAACGGTCCCGGACCCGCTGGATGGTATTCATCGCGCCGAGGTGTCCTGCCATTGGATGAGCGTGGGCCAAGTGCAGGACCGTTTCCGTCTTTGTGCGTGGAACCACCAGTAGCTTTTTTTCCTCCCCCCTACGCTGGGCGACGCAATAGAGCAGGCCATTCTCCACGACAAAGTGGGGGAGAGGATGGGGCTTTGGCCGGGTGTCTTTACCCTCTAAGACACACACTTGGGTCCAACAGTGTTCCAGCCGGTCATCCTCTCGCTGAGCCCGGCCGAATGAGCCCCCTCCAACCACCTGCTGATACACATCATAGAAAAGGTTAGAATTTTGAGAGGGGGACTCACCATCTCTCCCACTGTCGGAGGCCAGGAGAACGGGGTGGCGGTTGGGCCTCTTCGCTGGCTGCCGTCCACGGCGGCCCCCTCTGGGGTTGGCAGGCTGTGTGGCCGCGCTCAACAGGTCCTCAAAACCCGGCCAGTCTCGTCCCAGCAGTACGCTCACTGGAAGGCCTTTTACGACTCCAACTTCAATTGGCCAGGTCCCGGAGGAGGCGGAAATGGAGACGCGCCGAATGGGGACTTCCCGCGTATCTCCGTGGGCACAGGTAACGGGAAGGACCCCTTTGGACTCGTGACTGGGTGGGAGGACCCCCGCCTTGACGAGACTGACAGCGCTGCCGGTGTCCAGTACCGCTTTAAAGGGCCGGCCGTTGATCTTGATTTCTGCGGTTGGAGCTCCCCTGGGCGGATCTTGATGTAACACACAGCCTGCCACCCAAGGCCGAGCTTTAGGCGACGAAGGCGCTGTGGGCATGGATTCATCCACTGGTTCGGGGGCCGCCGTCCTGTCTATTGGCCGCGAGATGCCCTCCGGCGCGCGTTGCTCTGGAACCACCCTCCGGGGGAAAGGCGGTACTCGCTCCCCAGCTTCGCGTCGTTGGGCCGCCTCAGCCAGCTCGATCGCCTCCACAACTTCCAGGAGGATGGTGGGGTTTTTCATGCCGACGGCGTGCCGACATGCGCAAGGCAGGGCGCGGAGGAGGCGATCGACGACCACGCGTTCCGTTACCTGAGCTGCCGTAGGAGAACCCACCATTAGCCAATGCTGCGCGAGCCTTGAGAGTTCGGTGGCCTGGGTACGAGCAGACCGCCGGGGCTGGTACACCCAGTCGGTGATGAACGGTGCTGGGCGGCGCACACAGGAGACAGTCCCACGCGAGCCAAGATCTCCCTTTTCACTTCGCCATAGTCTCCTGCGACGGTAGTGGGTAGGCTGAAATAGGCGCGTTGGGGCTCACCGGTGAGGAGGGGAGCTAATGCGCGTGCCCAGACTTCTGGATCCCTTGCACCCGCGGGTCCGTTAACGGAACGCGCTGGCGGGCGGCCACGCGAAGGGCAGCGACCTCCTCATCAACCTGGCCCTGGCGTGCAGCCAGATGCTCTACAATTTGCTGCTGGCGCAGGCTGACCTCCGTTAGCTGGCGAAGCAGTTCTTCCATCCTTTGGGGAGGAGTACCGCTCTTTCTGCAAATAAAACAGAGGAAAAGAGAAGAACGTGAGACAACCAGTGGAGATCACTTGTTGGTGAACTTCCTCAATCTGCCCGCATCCTCCACCAGTGTGACAGGGTGGAAGAATCACGCAACAAGGAGAGCTCGAAATAAATACCCCGGAGGGTGGATTTATTAACACAAGGTGTAGGTGATGTTTGTTAGGTGTGGCTGAGGTGCGGCGGTGCTCTTCGTGGTGTGATTTCCTCCCTAGTGCGGTGCGTCGGTGCTGTGCTCGTGGCAGGGCAGGATCGGTCACTCGCTGGGCTCTGAAATCAAGAAGAGGATATCGCATTAGTTCTCAGCTTCTTCTGGAGATGTGTCTCCCTGTCCTGCAGCCTCACACGGCTTATCTGGCCGCGGGCAAACGAGCCCAGGTGTGGCCGATCCCGCCGTGATGAGGAGGTGCAGGTGTTTCTCCTTTGTCTCCAGGGCAACGCTGATGAGGACTCGGGACGCTCGTCACAGTACATATACAGTAAATTAACATACTTTCCAGAAGACCAACATTTCACTAAAAATGTTTTTTTATTGGTCTTATGAAGTATTCTAATTTGTTGAGATCGTGGTGGGTTTTTGTTAAATGTGAGCCTAAATCATCACAGTTAAAAGAACCAAAGACTTAAACTACTTCAGCCAGTGTGCATTGAATTTATTTAATACATGAGTTTCACAATTTGAGTTGAATTACTGAAATAAATTAACTTTTTCACGACATTCTAATTTATTGAGATGCACCTGTACATCATGCCCCATTTTTAGCAAGGGCAATTGTTTGGAAAAATATTATATTAATTATTGATAATTTGTTATTATGGGAAGTATTCGGACAAGCACAGAAAACGAACAACACGTTCTAAGAAGCCACTAAAGGGACATACTGTTAGCCTCTTGCTAGCGGTTGCCTGTTACGTCACCAGTGATGGGAATAACGGCGTTATAAATAGATGGTGTTACTAACGGCGTTATTGTTTTCAGTAACGAGTAATCAAACTAATTACTGTTTCCCCCGTTACAACGCCGTTACCGTTACTGACAATAAACTGCGGCGTTACTATAATTTATTATAATATTATTATCATTTTATTTTTCAGTTCATCTGAATGGATGCGCAGTTTAGCTGTATTTGACGTACCGTAAACTCTAGTGTGAAGCGCACGGCTCGCCGTAGCTTTGTCGCTCTCACACACACACACACACACACGCGCGCAAAGAAAGATACAGAGCGAGAGAGTCTTTCATAACATGCAGTATTGACGCGCTACATGTAAACGATATTCTTTGTTGTGTTTTCCTGTCAAAATAACGGAGTTCCTTTGGAATTCTTCAGCTTTTAAGAACTGCCGGGTTCTCTGCTAGTGGGCGGAGCTAATGTGCAAACGACAATCTCATTGGCTGCCGCTCACCTATTATCATCCCTGTTTTGATTTCAGCAAATCATTTCGAGCGAACCCATACAACCTGATTAATATTCATGAACCCAGCAGCTCCTTTATCCTTAGTGCGTTTTATATTGTTATTAGTGGTATAATTCATAGCAGTTTTGTTATCTTATCAATTTTTCCCCCTTTTTTATAGAAACACTAAATGACAAACAATATCTTAAGCACCACCACTAGTCCTAAATTCAGTCAACATGACAAATATGAATTCATACTTGGTTATTCTAATTACTAAAGTTCTAACATCATATAATGCTAAATTATCATAATATCATATTATAATGCTTGACTAACTGATGCTAAGTGTCAGTAGATAAATAGTGTCGATTAATGTACAATGTTTTATAATAATAATTTATTCTATTTAGGGTCTATTTCATTCATTTAACATATTTAATATTGGGGCATCCAAGTTATTTGACATTTGAATTAAAAAAAAAAAAAGTAACGCAATAGTTACTTTCCCTGGTAATTAGTTACTTTTATAATGATGTAACTCAGTTACTAACTCAGTTACTATTTGTGAGAAGTAACTAGTAACTATAATTACTTTTTTAAAGTAACGTGCCCAACACTGTACATCACAGTACATAAAATTTCACTTACCACATAAACAGAGTAAGGAGAGATGACTGAAAGGACGAATGCAAATTATTTGCAGATCCTAAGCACCACTGACAAACATCTAATCTTGTAAAATGTGTGCAAAGTACTGCTGCTCCATACACACAGTACTTTTGATCGCGATCTCGAAAGCGAAAGTAAAAAGAGATTGTGCATTCAAAAGCAATTTCAATGGCCCACATATTAATAATGGCTCCCTGATACCTGCAATTTATATACAGTAAAATTCCATAAGGATAAAATTGCATGAGAAAGCATTGAAATATATATTTTTCCTCCTATCCGTATTTATTTCAGGGTTCAACAGTACTGTTACATGTCAGTTTCTGTTTAGTTCCTGTTTGCCCTTATTTGGTCTGTTTCCTGTCTTTAGTCATTATCGTTTACTCCTGTCACCTGTTGTGTTTTAATTATCGTTAAGTCGTATCACCTGTGTCTTATTAATCATCTGGTTTAGCTCATTGGTTTGTCCCTTTATAAGTCTTGAGTTCTCCCCTTGTCTTTGTCTGAGTTTAAAGTTATATTGGTTTATGTGCTGTGTTTTATTAAATTCTCCTGTTTATGTTCAACCCCTTCGTCTCGAGCCTTCTCTACAGCCAGCGACCATAACAAGTACGTGTCATTTCCTTTTTGCACATGGTATTCGGATTCGGGCACATCCCTAATGGGAAATGTAAAATATTTTTGATTTAGTAGGAAGTTATTAGTTAATAGGAAACACTGATTTCTTGAGTCAGGACTACCCATACTATAAACGGCTGTTTTTGTATCAAAATACTGGTGCATTTGATGTCCAGTGTGCACAAAAATATTTGATGAATGGTGATTAGAAATCGAGAAATCGTGAATCGATTTTTAATCGAATCGTGACCCCAAGAAACAATATGGATCGAATCGTGAGGTACTGAAAGATTCCCACTCCTAGAAAACAGCGATAACGGCTTTTAGCTACCTTTTGTTTGTTGCGTTGTGTTCTTTTCTCAGCCTCGATGATATGTAACACTGCATATTGTCATAGGAGATTTAGTTAGATTTTCGTGCTCTTTCAATCGCGTAAATTGTGCATTTACATTCCATCTCCGTTATCACGAATCGCACAACACGCAACAAAAACAGCTCAGATCATGGCATCCTCCATTAACCGGTTGCTGCCAGTGCAAATGCATCCAGGAAAACGGCCCGAGGAGGAAATTGTTTCTCTAAGAATAAATCTGCTGGCTAGTTCCTAGAACTACATGGCGCAAAAGTCCCTATTGTAAACTCTTCTCTGGTGGAAAAGAGGTACCAGCGAACACCATGACTATGTCCCGAATACCGAATTCTCCAGTCATTATGTTAGTGATGTAGTGCCGCTATCAAATAGTAATTTCTGTGCAATCCCATAGACCAGAGCCACAGTGATGTCTTGATGGAAAACTTGCTGGATCAAAATTTTTGCAAGATACATATTTGACAAGTTTACTTTTGGGGTTGCTTTGGGTCTCAATGAATACATTGCATGAATGTGCATGGGAATCTCACAAGACTTTTCAAAGAAAAAATGTAATGTATAGTCACACTCCCGAATGAAACCCTAAAGACTTGCAGCCTTCCTCCAGGTCCACATGTTAGTGATGTAATGCTGTGCAGTGTCAGGTAGTAATTTGCTTTTGTGAAATCCCATGAACCACATCTGTATAGTTCAGGAAAATTCTTAGGAGATACATAACTGACTGGTTTAAAGTTGGGGTTGCTGTGCACTTAGGGCGCACCTATCTCAAAATGTCAAGTGCAGCACCCCTGCCATGGGTCAGTCCTGTTCCTAGACGGCCACCTTCCTGCATGGTTTAGTTTCAACCCTAATTAAACACACCAGTACCAGCACCTCCAAGTCTTCAGGAATACTTTTAACATTTACATAGATATTCTGGAGCAACTTAGATCTATACTCTGCCTCAAGGAACAACGGCCCATAGAGACAATCCAGAGCAGCTGTGTGTGTGTGTGTCTGCATTAAGCGTCCCTAGGAAACCCCTGACACTGGACCTTATACCCCAGTACACAAACTTTCCAGTCTGCTGTTAGTTTTTGGATAGATGTCAGACAGCTCTTAAATATTGTGGAGTGTTTTTCTAAAGACAGATATCTAGAAGAAGAGCCAAGACACAGAATAATACCAGTCATCTCGCTGGACTGTTTATCCTCTGACTCTACTGATCTTCTCGGCCTCCCCCAAATTCTCGACCTCCCAGAGATAGCAAATAGAGCCAGTGGACACTGACGATATATCAGAACTGAGGCATTTTCTCACAGTTTTTCATTTCCCGCCTGTAATGTTGGAAGACCCAGTGGACCATTTCTCACCGGTGCAAAATTGAACCTATGATTCTGCAGTTTATTTAATTTCGTGATATTTGAGCTTCAGTAATTTTCAGTGAAATTACAGAAGTGACATATTTTGGCCGTAGACCACAAAACGTATTTTGTAAAGGAATGTTTGTTCTGTATTAATTTCTCCTAAAAGTATATTACAGTACATCATAAGTATAAGGGAGTATCTCAACCTCAATAAGATCCAATAAGCCTTACACATGTTCCAGAACAGTCCAGAGCTTCATCCAAATTTCGAATGGAACCTATTCCTAAAAATATAGAGTTAATAAATATAAATTTACTTGAGTAAGGTCAAATAAAGTCTCAAGATCACACCGGTGTTCTAGCAGAGTAATTAACACTAAATGCAAGTCCCTTACTAGGAAAGACATTGAGTTATGTGTAACATTTTAGGTTCTGCTAAAATTAATATTTGTTATATAAATATATAATCTTTTTATTGTTGGTTTCATTGTCTGTAATCAAAACTTGGATAAAAATATCTAAGGTTTTGTTGATATTCCACACAAATCTGATTTGGTTTTCAAATCTTTTAGAACTTTTAGGACTGTTCCTAAAAATGCCAGGTTTTAAGAATCATAACAGAGGATCATCTTTCTGGAATCAATGTGCTTCCTTTATAAGCAAAACAGTGTTTTTAAGAATGGCCTTTACACATTGAATGGCCTTTCAATGGAATGGCCTTTCTGGAATCAATATGCTTGTATATCAGGTTTGTCAAGAAATTCTATTGAGAAATGCTTTGTAATTTATCATTCTTTGAGAATGCATAGAGAAATTAATGCTGGGAAATTTCTATAATATGCATGTTGTTTCAAAGGATATGAATATGTTTCAAAGGACAACCTTGAAACTGTCAGACACCATAAAGATCACCTTTACACTGCCAAATGCTTTTGCACGAAATAATTTTATGCAATGTGAAAAGGCCATTCTTAAATTTTTCAGGTTTATTTTTTTTTATCATGATATTCTGCACACAAACGTCTGCATACAGCCTTGGATTTTTTTACAAAAGGCAATTGTTAAAGACATTTAATGCTATCTAGATTACTTTTCTTTTTGGTATTTATGTAAGCTTAGTATCTTAACCCCAGTTTTTTTTTTCTCTCCTTTTTAAAGGTTAAAATATATTTATCTTTCACTAGAAATGCTGTTGTTTATGGACATATGAGAAGATTCAATCACTGCTTTGGCTTCCATATCTCCTGGGAAGTAATGCAGTATTTATTTACAATGTATGGATCAAAAGTGAATACAAAATAAATAAATATGTAATTTATGTTGTATTACATTATTGGACTTTAGATTTAAAGGCAATGATTAAATCACATCACTAATAAAATATTATATAAATAATATTTATATTAATTATGTAGAATAAATGTAGAATTATGTAGAATAATATTAAACAAAACTATATTAACATCTGTCAAAATAATCAACTTTAATAGTGGAGACTCAAATGTTTGATAAATCAGTGATCAGATTAATATTTTTTTAATATGCAAGCAACCATAACTTCAAGTGTTTGCTCACTTTGTTCTCCCTGTTTGCCTTTCTTTTTCATTCCTGTACTTATGGACTTGTTTATATATTTTTTTTTCTTTGTTGAGCTGAAGAAAACAGTAATTATACTTAATCTCAAAGGATGTAACTAGCTGAAAACGACAATCATTAATTATTAACATAACCCCAAGTGTTTGCTTAATTTGCTTTGCTTCCTTTTTCATTTGAATATAATTTATATATATTTTTTGAAAACAATAATTACCCTTAATCGTATTTAAGGACTTAACTACTTTGTGGAAGTCTCAGAAACGGCAACATTTTTATGAAGCTATTCCTTTTCACCTAGTCTAGAGTATTCTCTAATCCCCCCCCCCCCCCCTCTCTCTCATTCCTGCTCTGTGTCAAACACACAATAGATCTCCTCAGCATTAGTCCGTTTGATGTCTGCCATGAAAAGGAAAGCCATCGCCCCTGTGTCACTCTTCTGTCTTTTATTCTCTTGTTTTTACTCATTTATTTCAGGCGTCTCACTCATCGCTCTCTCTTTGAGCTGTCCCCCCGGTGCCCTTTCCCGAACGGAGCTTACGGTTTTCAATCAGCACTTCCCACTCACTGGGACCGTCCGATTTTCATGTGCCTCAGCCCAAGCGGCCTGAAAATGGCTCGACATGAGCTGAACGCTGTGCCAACTGAGGCCCGAGACTCCGAGTGCACCTACGGTATGATATAATTACACAGATGACAGTGTGAACTTCCCTTTCAATTCAATTCAATTCAAGTTTATTTGTATAGCGCCTTTTACGATACAATCGTTGCAAAGCGCTTTACAGGAAATTAAGTTTCTACAATATATTTATACATTGTAGAAGCTTAATATATTAACTTATGGAAAAATTTGTTAATTCTACATGTTGTTGGGGGATCAGAGGTTGGCATCCTCTGAGGTCCTCCGAGGGGTCGGCATCATCTCTTCTCAGGTGTTTGGTCATCTCAGATCATTTAAGGGCTGGATCCAGACTGAAGCTTGTGTAACTCCTAGTTACCACGGGATGTAAATCCCGTGGCATAAACAGATAAACAAAGAGACATAATTAGCGTAGCTGTTGTTCCATTCAAGCAAAAATTATTTGTTCAACCCAAGCTAAAGAATAATAATGTGCGTTTTGATCAGATATAACTGCAGTACAAGATTATGAGATACATTATATGAATGCATTATATGAATGCTTGGCTAAAGAGATGTGTCTTTAATCTAGATTTAAACAGAGAGAGTGTGTCTGAACCACGAACGTTATCAGAAAGGCTATTCCAGAGTTTGGGAGCCAAATATGAAAAAGCTCTACCTCCTTTAGTGGACTTTGCTATTCTAGGTACTACCAAGAGTCCAGAGTTTTGCGACCTTAGGGAGCGTGATGGATTGTAGCGAGATAGAAGACTAGTTAGGTACGCAGGAGCTAAACCATTTAGGGCCTTATAGGTAAGTAATAATATTTTGTAACTGATACGGTACTTAATAGGTAGCCAGTGCAGAGACTGTAAAATTGGGGTAATATGATCATATTTTCTTGACCTGGTAAGGACTCTAGCTGCTGCATTTTGGACTACTTGTAGCTTGTTTATTGAAGATGCAGGACAACCACCTAGCAGTGCATTACAATAGTCCAGTCTAGAGGTCATGAATGCGTGAACTAGCTTTTCTGCATCAGAAACAGGTAACATGTTCCTTAGCTTGGCAATGTTTCTAAGATGGAAGAATGCTGTTTTTTTAACATTGGAAATATGTTTTTCAAAAGACAAGTTGCTGTCTAATATAACACCCAGATTTTTGACTGTAGAGGAAGTAACAGGACATCCGTCTAGTTGCAAATTGTAATCCAAGAGATTCTGTGTACTGTTATTTGGTCCAATAAGTAATATCTCTGTCTTATCTGAATTTAATAGGAGAAAATTATTGGTCATCCAATCTTTTACATTTTTAACACACTCAGTTAACTTAGATATTTTAGAAGTTTCGTCTGGTCTTGTTGAGATATATAGTTGAGTATCATCAGCATAGCAATGGAAACTAATCCCGTATTTTCTAATAATATTACCAAGGGCAGCATGTATATTGAAAACAGCAGAGGACCTAGAACAGATCCTTGTGGTACTCCATACTTTACTGGTGATAATTGAGATGACTCCCCGTTTAAATAAACAAAGTGGTAGCGATCGGACAGGTAGGATCTAAACCATCTTAAAGCCTGCCCTTGAATACCTGTATAGTTTTGTAATCGATCTACGAGTATTTCATGATCTATAGTGTCGAACGCAGCACTAAGATCAAGTAAAACTAGCAATGAGATGCAGCCTTTGTCTGATGCAAGAAGCAGGTCATTTGTAATTTTAACAAGTGCAGTTTCTGTGCTATGGCGGGGCTTGAAACCTGACTGAAATTCTTCACAGAGATCATTTTTTTGCAAGAATGAGCACAATTGAGCAGACACAACTTTTTCTAAAATTTTAGACATAAACGGAAGATTTGAGATGGGTCTGTAATTTGCCAGATCACTAGGATCTAGTTGTGGCTTCTTAATAAGAGGCTTAATAACTGCCAGCTTGAATGGTTTAGGGACATGACCTAAAGATAGCGATGAGTTAATAATATTGAGAAGCGGTGCTTCTGCTACAGGTAACTCTTTCAGTAATTTAGTGGGTACAGGATCTAATAGACATGTTGTTGGTTTAGATGTGTTGATAAGTTTATTTAGCTCTTCCTGTCCTATAGTTGAGAAGCACTGCAGTTTTTCTTTGGGTGCGGTGAATGAGGCTGAAGTACTAGACGCCGTAGAATCTACATTAGTTATTGTATTTCTGATGTTATCTATTTTATCAGTGAAGAAATTCATAAAGTCATTACTATTAAACTGTGAGGGAATATTTAGATCGGGTGACGTCTGGTTATTTGTTAGTCTAGCCACTGTGCTAAATAAAAACCTTGGATTATTTTGGTTATTATCTATGAGTTTGTGGATATGCTCGGTCCTGGCAGCTTTTAGAGCATGTCTATATCTGGACATACTGTTTTTCCATGCAATTCTAAAAACTTCCAAGTTAGTTTTTCTCCATTTGCGCTCAAGATTACGAGTTTCTTTCTTGAGAGAATGGGTATAACTGTTGTACCATGGCGCAGCACGTTTTCCTCTAACCTTTTTTAATTTGATGGGAGCAACAGTTTCTAACGTATTAGAGAGGATAGTGCCCATGTTGCTAGTCATTTTGTCAAGTTCATTTGTATTTATGGGTACACAGAGCAGCTGAGATAAATCAGGCAGGTTATTTGTGAATCTGTCTTTAGTGGCTGGAACAATAGTTCTGCCCGGACGATAACGTGGGGCCCTACAGTTAATATCAGTTATAAGCAGCATGCACGATACAAGGAAATGGTCAGTAACATCATCACTTTGAGGTACGATATCTATATCAGTAAGATCAATTCCATGCGATATAATTAAATCTAGTGTGTGATTATAACGATGAGTGGGCCCGGTGACGTTTTGCTTGACTCCAAAAGAGTTTATTAGGTCAGTAAACGCAAGTCCCAATGCATCATTTGGATTATCAACATGAATGTTAAAATCTCCGACAATTAGCGCTTTATCAGCATTAACCAATAGGTCTGCGAGGAAATCTGCAAATTCTTTTAGGAAATCTGTATATGGCCCTGGCGGTCTATACACAGTAGCCAGAGCAAGAGATAAGACAGATTTCTTTTGCATATCTGACAGTGTAACATTAAGCATAAGTATTTCGAATGAGTTAAACCTGTATCCTGTTTTCTGAGTAACATTGAGAATATCACTATATATTGTTGCGACACCGCCGCCACGACCAGTCTGACGGGGCTCATGCTTATAGCAGTAGCTTGGTGGAGTAGACTCATTTAGACCAATATAATCATTTGGTTTAAGCCAGGTTTCAGTCAAACAGAGTACATCAAAACTATTATCTGTGATCATTTCATTTACAATTACTGCTTTAGGTGTGAGTGATCTAATGTTTAGGAGCCCAAGCTTTAAAAATTGTTTTTGTTCATTTATTTTGCATTTTTCTGGTTTAATCACGATCAGATTATTTCTAGATCCTGTGTTAAATTTATATTTTGACCTCACTATTCGGGGAACAGACACAGTATGTATAGATTGAACAACGCAATTACTTCTATCATTTAAGTGGGTAGAGCAAAAGTCATCATAGCAGTTATTAGAGAATTGGCTTACTAGTCAGATGCAGCGTAGCGTCTTGGAGATGTTGTCTGATAGGAGATCCGCTCCGACTCTGCTGGGGTGCAGGCCATCAGCACGGAAAAGCCTAGGACGCTCCCAGAAAAGATCCCAATTATTAACAAAGAGCAGTTTCTGTTCTTTACACCATGACAATAACCATTCGTTTAAAGCAAACAGTCTACTGAACCTTTCGTGTCCTCGTCGGTACGTGGGAAGCGGTCCTGAAACGATGATCGTCGTCGCGGGCGATGTGTGCGTACCGTCTCGATCAGGCTCCTGAAGTCCCTCTTCAGTGTCTCCGTCTGCCGCAGCTTGGTGTCGTTCACGCCCGCGTGCAGCACAACCGCTCCGACACTCTCGTCATCCTTCAGGATCGCGGGTATCTGCGCAGAAACATCGAAACACGAGCACCAGGGAAACAGTGTGTGTGCACTTTACCTTCAGCTAACGTAGCACGGACGTGCCGGACGATGGAGTCTCCGATGATCACAGCGTCACGTTCCGTCTCGTGGAGGGGGGCGAAGCGGTTTCGGGTGGAGATCTCGAAGACCGGAAGCGGCGGAGGGGGAGATGATGTAGCCCGAGGCCTCGCTCGCGTCTTCCGTTGCTGCCGCACCCAGGGTCCGTGGTGTCCCGGCGCCGGAGTGAAGGACATCTGAGAAGATCGCGTCCTGGGTGCACGGGGCCTGTGCAGAGAAACACACGGAGTAGAGGTGGTGGGAGTGTTAGCAGCGTGCTGTATACTTACCCCGGACCTGTGAGCGTCAGCTCGGGATGTTTCCAGCGCAGTTTGCCGCTCTCTCAGCTGGGCCTGTCTCTCCAGCAGCTCGTCGATCTGCTTCTCCACGGACTCCAGCTCCAGCTGCACCGAATGCAGCTCGAACGCGTCCTCACCTGCACTCAAAGGTAGACACAAATCCGCCATTAAAGTAAGTAGCAGTGGAACAATGGTTATGTGTGTGAATAGAGTATTAGCAAGCGCGCCTAGCGGCCGCCGCGTTGGCGGTGCTAACGGGCTATAAGCTAATAGCGGACTCGGGAAATCAAAATAAAACTAGTGATAACAAGGCGCCCTGATTGTTTTTGTTGTAGAATGCGATAGGGGATATATTCACACGTTATAGAAACGAGAAATGATGGTGTATAAAATAGATTTTAAGAGATAAAATAGACGATACAGAAATAACTTGACGGAGCTCAAACTCAAAACACGCGTCAGCAACAAACCCTCCACATCCTAAGTGCATGGATTTAAGGAGGAATTTGCCGTGAATGAACTGTGGGCGCTGATAGTGTTGTTTATTGGCATATGTTTATTGTCTGTCTGCATTGCTTTAGCACCTGATCCACTAAAGAAATTATGCAAATCAAGAAATGGTCCAAACCTCATGGGTTGTGAGCACTAAGTAGTGGAAGATGCAACAAACCTACATACTGGGATACTTTACTGGGACGGTACAGCATTACAACAATATATTCAGCTGAACTACTTACTTAAAATGCAGAAAATCCCCCCTTACCAACACATCTGCATATGTGCTGTTGATGAATTACTGCTGTCAAGATAACTATAATATGTAGACAAGATGCAGTCCATAAACCAAATACAAAAGCGACATAAAGGTAATTTGTCAGTTTTCTTTTCTTTATTTATTTGCATAGGAAAGACTTTAAGTCTTATGTTGGTGACAAACTCAAGCAAAATGCTTTAATACAAAACAATAAAACACCAAAAGAACAACAAAAACAGAAAATCAAATCCCCAAACAAAACAAAACACATGCACAAAGAATTAAAAACAAACAAAGTTCATATGAGAAGTTATTTTTTTTGTTAAACCTAATTTTAGGTTCTGCTATAGATGAGGAGTAAAATAATAATAAATTAATAACTGAAATAATGAATCATCCTGTACTTACAGTAATACACAATTCTTTATGTTTTTGGAAAAAGTCTCATGCTGATCAAGGCTGCATTTATTTGTTATGAAATATTATTACATTATGGTTTTCTATTTGAATATATTTTAAAATGTAATTTATTCCTGTGATCAAAGCTGTTTTTTCAGCATCATTACTCCAGTCTTCAGTGTCACATGATCGTTCAGAAATCATTCTAATATGCTGACTATTTGTTCATGTCCATATAAGTTCTTTGCAAAAATAAATAAATAGCAACACAATCTGTGCTGGAAAACACCAGCTAGACATGTTGCCTTCATAACCCTGTTTACATTAGTTTGCCAAATGACTCATTCATCTTCTGACAGCACTCCTCTGAGAATTCCTGAAGAACATTTCCTTGAATATAAAGTCATCATGACATGTCAGCATTTCTGTTGATAACAAATGCATATCTACCACGCACTAAAACACACACACACACACACACTCAAACAAATACACTGAATACATACAACTTCAGATTACAGGTGCAGCGGTTATCTGCCAAAAAAAAATAAAAATGGTGAAATGTTTACCTATATCTTAAAAGGTCAACGTATGCTTCATGTTGACAGTCTGATACCGCTGTTATTATTCTGTACTGCAACTCTCTGCATTCACAAAATACACTCCATCAAACCTAACTTTCAAAATTGGGTAACAGCACCAGATGGTGCAGTTTCCAAATGCAAAAGCGCCACATATTAAGAAAATCTTCACTGTTTACACCACTGACAGACACTGTTTATCATAGTAAACAGCTGTCAAAGAGGGCCACATAAGCCAGTAGCCAGCAAACACGTGGCAGCACATCAAGTTTGGTGGGCTGTGACAGATGGATTCATGGAAATGGCAGAAAAGCTTTACCATTCAGCAAAGAAATATGTCCTCAACAAAATTAAACAAATCAAAAGTGAAATATTATTCAAAATATATTACTTTTTTTCCACATGAGAAAGAACTTACAAAACATGATAGTGAGTTGGTCCACAACAACAAAACATTGGACTCTATTGACTTTCATGTAGATACAAATATAAAACAAAACACTAAAATATGCTAGTAATATATGCTAGTAAGCTTTCAGGTCCATTGTTGCCTCAAATTAAACATAAAATCAGTTGCATACAATGACCTACATTATATTCCTCGAGCACCCCTTCCCCCCAAAAGGAAGAAATAGTTTTTTTAAGCCCAATTACATTTTTCATTTGGTACATCATTTTGGTTTCAATGCTTTCAGTGAGTTTTGAGTCTCGCTTAGCTTGCCAACAGAAATGCAGCAGGCTTACCTAGGACTGTTAAAAAACTTCTCACACCAGCCTGTAATGGTACACCATGTCTTAGAGTAGATTGTGCTGTTTTTATTGGAGGAAATATCTGGACATCTGGATTAATTCCACCTTGTGTGAAGTTTGGCTGGCACATGGAGGCTTTACTGACTCTCGGTAATGGGAATAGAAGGATGGGGTCATGCAACTCTACAAAGATAATAGAAATATATGAGTTTCCTGTCATCTGCCATACTCCCACCCTCAGTCATGAACCAGTCGCTGGCAAATTCTTCTACACCCAGAAACAGGATTTATCCAACCGTGTGTATCAACTCCAGCAGCTTTAACTCTAACTCTAAAAAAGTCCAACCAACCTCCCTTAAATTACTCCATATGTCACTGTTTGCTTTCAAAACGATCAGATTAGATTCAATTTAGCTGCACTTATTTGATTTAGTGGCCAATGACAAGGTAAAAAGGGCTTGGCTGACATTTGAGGTCAAGGTGGGCGATGGTGCAAATACTTTTGGTGAAAATCAATTCCCTATAAGTAACTGAAGTCATTCAGTAAAAAAAAAAAAAAAAAAGTATTTCAGGCTTCTTGTTTGTGAATTCATATCTGATCACTATAGTCTCATAATTGTGACCCTTTTTAGTAATTGTGACTTAATAATTGCTACTTATATTATTATTATTACATATCTGCAATTATGTTTCAGTAATTTTGACTTTACATCTCATTATTGTGATTTCATTTCTCGTATTGTGAACTTATATCTCATAATTTTAACCTCAGATCTTATGATTGCGTGTTTTATTTCTCGTAACTGTAACATTTTTTTTGTAGTAATTATCACATTTACTACTTCATAATTTGTAATTGTGACTTTATTTCCCTTAATTGATAGTTGTTGTTTTTTAGCTTTTTTATAATAGCTTTTTTTTTTTTTACAATGAATTTCTCTCATAATTATGACTACTTTTTTAGTAATTGCGACTTTATATCCCACAACTGAGACATTGCATTTTATAATTGCAAAGTTATTTCTAAACTGTGATTATTTATTTTATAATTTTTTTTATAACTGCAATATCTCACAATTGTGACTTTATATTCAGTGTATGCTTCCTAATTGTGACTTCATATCTTACAATTGATATTTGGTAACACTTTATTTTAAGGTGTCGTTATTACACGTTACATGTACATAGTTAATTAATATTAAAATACCTTAAAATAAAGTGTAACCTGATATTTTATTTAATTTACTGCAAATTAATTTTTTGTATCTTATAGTTGTGAATTTACATCTTATAATTGTGACCTTATAATTTTTTATATATTGTTACTCTAGTTGTATTTATTTTAGTAATTGCAACTTTGTGTTATAATTTGACTTTATTTCCTATTTTAACCTTTATCTAACAACAACCTGTTTTTTTCTCTCTCTGTAGTTACACTTCATACGTTTATAACAACAAACAGGAAGAAGAAGAAAAAAAGTTTTTAATAACCCCAGTTGTTGTTTGTTTGCATTAAATATTAATGAAGAGCAACATATTCATACAAAGTTATGTATAGTGTTGTTGTTATTTTAGTGTTTTCTCATAAAAAGAAAGAAACCACTTATCTTGTTGCAGTGGTTCTATGTTTGTTTATTTTTTTTAAAAAAATGTTATGTTATGTTATCTCGCCTAAGGTGTACCTAAAAAAAATATAATAAAAAAAAATAATTTCACTGTGATTACATGGCTTGGACTGAGGCTCTGACAGAGAATTATGGGATTGCTTTATGATAATACAAAAACATGAGCAAGATCCCTAGGGCCTCGTGTAGCCTTCACTTCAAATATAAACTTGGAGGTTGTGTGATTGTCTTTCTTTTCCTTTCCAAAGCTAGTAGGATATGGATTTTCTTACCTCATTGGTCATTAACACACCTGACAGATTTTAATACATATTTTAAATGAAAGAGGAAATTCTACAAAACCAATCCCAAAAACAACAGGCTCATTTGGACTCCACACGTGAGAGACTTTGACTTGTGGTTTGGACTGCAAGCGGACAGATTAATTCCCCCCCCCCCCCTTTTTAAACCGGACAAAAGCTTTACAAAATCACAATTGCATTACAAGTTTTGGATTTCCGTCTCTTTATGAAATCTGCAATTTGCTGTAATTTGTGCTTTTATCTGCCTGCTAAAACATGCACAATGGCACTGGATAATATAATGGCCTCATTGATAGCATTTGAGATTAGGACTGGCCTATTACATTCATGAATGCTTTAATGATTTGGCAAGCGCCGCCGAGTCTTGACATCTGTCAGGGGACGTTCGGATTTTAACCCCAATCAAGAATCGTACAGATACTCAGCTGAACATTGTGAAACTGAATACTTGCCTCCTTTGCTTTATTTACCAGAGAGGCTTCCTGTTAAATATATAGGTGTATAAATTGATCTGTAGGGGGCGCTGCAGTATTTCTAATAATTTACTTTAAGTCACAATACCTGCACAAATGCAGACTCACTGTCATGAGCAGGTTTAGTGCATGTAGAAAATCATTTTTAAAAGAGAGAGAGAGAGAAACTTTCTGTGTGTCTATTAGGTCTTTGTTTTTAGAGTTTTGGTTATTTTTTGAGATTTGGGGCTTTGGTTTTTCATTACTTTTTTTCAGACTAGTTGAAAGAGAACAAGCAACATAGACTTTTAAGTGTTTATTTTATTGCACTTTATCTATTTGCGTATGTAGAATTCAAATACAATACATACAGTATCTCACAAAAGTGAGTACAACCCCTCACATTTCAGCAAAAATGTTAGTATATCTTCTCAAGGGACTACTCACAAATGAAACTTATATATTTTAGATATCTATGGCAGCTTTATAAAGTCAAATTTATGTCCTTAAATATCTCAAATATAACCATTATTGTCCAAATAACTGGCAACAAAAATGGGTACACCCTAAGTGAACATGTCAAAACTGTGTCCAAAGTGTCAAGATTTTGTAGGGGCACCATTGTTATCTATCACTGCCTTAATCCTCCTGGGCATGGAATTCACCAGAGCTGCACAGGTTGTTGCTGGCATCCTCTTCCACTCCTCCATAATGACATCACGGAGCTGCTGGATGTTAGATGCTACATGGTGCTTCTCCACCTTCCGCTTGATGATGCCCCACGTGTGCTCAATAGGGTTCAGGTCTGGAGACATACTTGGCCACTCCATCACCTTCACCTTCACCTTCAGCAGCAAGGCAGTTGTCATCTTGGCGGTGTGTTTGGGGTGGTTATTATGCTGGAAAACAGTTTTTGAAGGGAGGGCATCATCTTCTGCTTCAGAATGTCACAGTACATGTTGGAATCCATGTTTCCTCAATGAACCGCAGCTCCCCATACCAACAGTAGTCATGCAGCCCCAGACCATGATGCTACCACCACCATGCTTGACTGTAGCCAAGACATTAGGGCGTCTCCACACATGCTGGACAACATCTGAGCCAAACAAGTTTACCTTAGACTCATCAGACCACAGGACATGGTTCCAGTAATTCATGCTCTTGGCCAGGTTGTCTTCAACTAACTGTTTGCAGGCTTTTTTTGTGAGCCAGCTTCAGAAGTGGCTTCCTTCTGGGACGACGGCCATGCTAAACGACTTGTTGCAGTTTGTGGCGTATGGTCTGAACACTGACAAGCTGACCTTCCACTTCTGCAACCTCTAAAGCAATGCTGGCAGCACTCATGCATCTGTTTTTTGAAGCCAGCTTCTGCACCTGACGCACAGCACAAGGACTCAACTTCTTTGATCGACTCTTGCGAGGCCTGTTCCGAGTGAAACCCATCTTGGAAAACCTCTGTATGACTCTGCCCACTGTACTGTAACTCAGTTTCAGGGTGTTACCAAACTTCTTATAGCCTTGGCCATCTTTGTGGAGAGCAACAATTCTAATTCTCAAATCCTCAGAGAGTTCTTTGCCATGAGGTGCCATGTTGAACATCCAGTGGTCAGTATGAGAGAATTGTACTCAAAGAACCAAATTGTAACTGCTCTAAAACAAGATGCTCAAATTTTTATGGTCCTGTCAAGCAGACAAAAACATGAACATGATGAATAGGACATGTGGCGTTGCATGGTTAAACGACGTATAGCTGTTATCACTTAGGGTGTACTCAGTTTTGTTGCCAGCTTTTTTGACAATAATGACTGAATGTTGAGTTATTATTAGAGGACAGTAAATCTTTACTGCTATACAAGTTGCACATTGACTATACAATATATCCAAGTTTCATTCCTATAGTATTGTCCCTTGAAAAGATATACTAAATTAATTGCTGAAATGGGAGGGGTGTACTCACTTTTGTGAGATACTGTATATTTAAAGGCCTTCTTTTGTCAAAATTAGGTTTTTTTTCAACTTAAGTAGTACTTAAATACACCAAAATTAAATTTTTTGTTCCAGCATACTGTATATTCTGAAGGTTTTTACAGAGGGATTTATTCATATATCATTTGGCTCATTTCATAATTGCACTTTATCTATTCACATCTGTAGATATCAATACAACACATATATTTAAAGGCATTTTTCTTTGTTAAAATAAGTTGATTCTAAACTTCAGTTGCACTTACATACACCAAACTAAACGGTTTTATTCCAGTCTATATTCTGAAGGTTTTTACAGAGGGATTTGTTCGTATATAATTCACCTGATTTTATACAACAGTTTAGTTTTTAAATCATGGTGAAAATAATGTTTTTTTTTCGGACTGTTGATAAAGATTCTGATTGATAAATTCTGGTTTATGAAATGATAAAAAGCTATATCAAAAATCCCCTCTGTAAAAAAATGTAACTCTAGTATGTCAACAAAATTAAATGAGAATTTTGAATCTGGCTTTATCTAATGTTCAGATTTTTTTCCCTGGAAATTTACGCAGATTAGTCCATATGTCTCAATTAAGTAGTAAACACAGCTTTTCAGAAATATTTTAAACTTGAAAGTTTGCAATTCTTAATGTAATCATTAAATTAGAGAATTATGGTGATAACTTAATTTTTTTGTAAAAGTTGTAAAAATTCTTGTCATTTTTGTTAATTTATTTTTACCCTATTAACCTGGGTAGCTTGCTTTAAAAACACAAAGTCTCCTCTTTAACAACTGTGATTACAATACGACGTGACTTATTCGGACCTCAAAAAGCAAAGTCTGAAACTTTATGCCCAGTTAACCCCATGAATAATCGTCCCGGCATAGTCTACTTTTAATTTAATTAACATTTATGAGATCGTTTAATGTGTAATGTTCTTATTAATGGACATGGATAGTTAAATTCTGTCTCCCATATATTGCATAATGAATGGAGGAGATCAGTAGGTCATTTAGAAATGAAAGATGGTGGTACAGAATTATTCACCCGCATGTGAGAGCTTGCAGAGACTAGTGATTAGAAACGTGGATGGATGCCCAGATAAATGTTGGTTAAGCCATTATTCAGGCTCAGAGGAATGCCGAAAGGTGCCGGGAACGAAATTAACACATCGCACCTTCATAAATACAGTAATTGGCTGTATAGTGTAATTATCGGGCCTGTGTGGAAACTGTGCCTGCAAAAATGCACAGCATTGGAAAGTTCTACGCTTTCAGTGTTTGTTTATTTAATATTTCAAGTAATAAAACCATTTGGCATCTGACTTGAGAGGGGTACGGTGACGTAACCGACTGCATTACTATTCAACCTGACCACAAACAAACAGTGCATTGTGGATTTTGCTTGAGAGTCAAACTTGTACTTTTGAGAACTATATTTATTTGATTCAGCTTCTTTATGCAATCACAAGTTGGCTTTTAAGTAATGATTAGATGTATTTTTTTATTTTAAATATATGACAGCAGCTACAACACATTTTACCATGTTTAAATGCACTGATAAAAAGTGGTTTTGAATGTACCTATTTTATATGTAATTACTCATTTTAAGTTTTATTTTAAGTGGTTGCATGAATTGGAATCATCTGCACTTAGATATGCAGCTCACTTGTGTGTATGTGTGAGTGTGTGTGTGTGCGTGTGTATGATTTATTATTATAGTATAAACTTTATTATAAACTATATTTATTCATGTTCAATATATAATTGTATATAATAATTATGTAATATATGTGTCACGAATCCTGTCTATGCACCTCCGTTCATTCAACACCCTAGGTCACTCGCTCACCACATTGACTCTTGCACTACACAAACTGTTGCACACCACCTCAAAATACAATTCCCATCATCCATTTGCACTGACGACACACAGCTGTCACCAATCTCACATTGCGCTGATTACACTGATCACACAGCTGATTGCACTGATTACTCTGCTTACTTAAACCATGGACTTCCTCAGTCATATCGCCGAGTATTGTATGCGCATATCGCTACCCTAGCCGATAGCTGCCTTACAGAGCCTTTTATAGTAGTCATCATAGTTTTGCCTTGTTAGTTTTCCCGTGTTTGATACCTGCCCGTGTTTCCTGGATTAACCGGTGGCAAACAGGTGTTATACCTGTTTGCCACTGTCCGACCCTGCCTGTGTTTTGACCATGTCTCAAAATAAAGCCTTGCATATGGATCCGCATGTCTCACGTCTCGTTCACCCCGTTACAATATGTATATAATAATTAATAAATACATAATGAAAAAATATACATTTGAATGCAAATATAACTTCCTGAGATATGTTCCAGTTTTTTAATGCATTTTTTTCATAGCAAACTTTGAATTAAAAAGGTTTATTTTTCATTGAAAGTCAGTTACACTAATTTCTTGAGCAGTACAGATATTAATACTAAATGCTAATGATGACGTTTTCTGTTAAAACAAACTTTCAATTGAAAATACACAATATTTTTCATTTTAAGAACTCACTTATTGCATTGTTTTACATTTATGTTTATTACCATCAGGAAGACGGTACCGGAGCATCAAAGCCCGCTCCGGCAGACTGCTCAACAGCTTTTTCCCCCAGGCTGTGAGAGCCCTGAACTCAGATCACCCCGCCCCCCTCTGAAACCCCACGCAAACCCCTACCTCCTGAAATATGGACCCCCCCCCCCCCCCCCGCCCGCCAACCTCCCCCCCAACCTTAACTCATCAAAGAAAAAACTGTGAACTTTTTTTGTGCAATTCAAGTGTGCTACACACAGGTGAGTGGGCCTGTACAAACCACCTGTAGTAACACACTCACCTCTATGCACTAGACACTTTTCTTACATTGCTATATGTACACAATCCCAAAAGACTCCGCAATATATGTATGTTTACATGCTCATGCACCACTACAAATCATCTTATACTGTTCCCCAGCCAGCTGCTTGACTCACAATGTTTCTCTCTGCACATGTACAGTATTTATGTGAAGCATTTGCATAGTTTGTATAGTTTGTATTTTTTATCTTTATCTTTAGTTGTATAGGGTAAACATTTATATATAGTAAACTTAGTCAAAATCTGTCAGTAGGTTTGTCATGAATCTGGTCCATGCATTTCCAATCACTCACCACCTGAGGTCACTCATTCACCACACTGACTCTTACACCACATTACTGTCACTATTTACCATCGAACTGCATTTCCCATCATCCATTGCACTGACGACACCGCACCTGGCACCAATCTCACATTACCCTGATTGCACTGCTGATCACACAATCACACACACTATATAAGCCTGGGACTTCCACTCAGATAACGCTGAGTATTGTTTAGCTTAGCTTCATTACAAAGCGTTCTCAGTGTACCTAGTTAGAGTTCCCGTGTTTGATTCCTGCCCGTATTCCTGGATTTACCCCTTTGCCTAGCCCTTCGGACTCTGTTTGTACCCCTTGTGGATTACTGCTCGTGTACCTGGATTATCTCTCTGCCTAGCCCTTGTTAGATGTTGTTTGCTGATCGTCGACCCACGCTTGCTCTACGGATTGCTCTGTGTTTTCCCCTGCCATACCTGTTTGCTGTTTACTAACCCTGCCTGAATATGACCATGTATTATAATAAAGCTTTGCAAATGGATCCGCTTGCCTCACTCTCGTCAACCCCGTAACAAGGTTAGTTTGTGTATAGGTTTATAGTGTTTTACTTCATTGTTGTATGTCTGTATTTATGTAGCACCGTGGTCCTGTGATGCACGACATTTCGTTCCACTGTATGTCCCCACATGTAGCGGAATGACAATAAAGCTCAATTTGAACTTGAACTTTATTTTTTACCACCCAGAATATAAAAATGTTCAATCTATGTTGACAGATTTATTTATTAACAAAATACATTGTGTAAACAATTATTTTAATTTAAATTATAATTTCCTTAGACATTTTCCAACACTTTCCACAGTTTTTAAAGATTTTTTAGTCATGACAAACTTTTAATTTGAACAAAGCCAGAGTTCATTTAAGAGCAAGTTTATTGAAATAACTCCCTTACACACATTTGTTGAGAAGAACAGAAAAGATGGAACCCAGTAGAACTAACAATGGTGACTGTTCATGTTTTTTACCGTCCACTTCTTTACTGCATTGTAGTTGAATTATTGATTTTATTTTACATATTTGCTGTGTTACAGGCACACCAGTTCATAGTGTGTGTGAGTGGATGTGTTGATTTTGCGCTCTAGATGTTTTAGAGTTTCACCCCTTCATTGCTGTGCAATTTTTTGCTGCATTATTGGTTATTTGTAGATTGTACAAACAACTTTTCTTTTTTTTTTTTTTTTTTTTTTTTTTTTTTCCTCTCCCTCTCATTTCCCATTATTTTCCTATGGTTGGTCATTTTTGACCGAAGACCATTAGTGTGACTACTTTTTTTTTTTTTTTTTTTTTTTTTTTTTTTTTACAACCACTTAGCTTTTTCAAATCATTCCCTCGATTTGTTTGTTCACATACCAAGTGCCATAAAAGTCACCAAGTTTCGTACCATTCTGGTGAAGCAATGATTTTTAAAAATTCAAAATGTAAAATTCAGAAATGACCAAAGACCGCACAAGGGTTAATGTAGGTATGTATTTATGAATTCATTGAGCCAAACAACTTACGGTCCACTTGTTGTCACTAGTCTACTGTATCCTCTACAACAAAAACGACAAAATGGGGAATTGTGCAGTGCAAATTGTGTTAAACGTCGTGTTCACACTGCTATCTGAGAGTTACATAATTCCTTTAGTGATCTGAGTGCTAAAACAACACACAGCGTGTGCAGATAAACAATTCATAGTGAACTTCCCCTTAAAACGTCAGTTCCTCAAGAATAGACTGTCAGCTCTTTTCCCTCCTCTCTCAAACGGCCCCCAGGTGCCCGGGCTTTCCGCCCTCTTGCCTCGAGTCCCAGCCTCCTCACACCACTGTGCCAAGATCCCGTCATCAATCCAGCCGACCCTCTCCACACGTAGCCTGCGGTTCCATGCCAGGAAAGGTCCTATTAACCTCTTGGCAAGCTTATATTGCTCTTAAATAATTAAGCCCCCCTCACCACGCAGAAAAACCTGCTCCATTATTAACGAGATGGGGGCTCCTTTTTAGGTGAAAGCACCCGATTAATTATTCAGAATGAAAATCATAGTAAAGACATGTATTACGCAGCCTGTGCTCAACTAAACTTACACACAGGCCGAGAGAAGCTTTCAGAAAGGTTGCCAAACACCGAGTTAAATGTTAACACCAAAACTTTTATTTTATTTTTTTCCTGAGAAGACACTGGAAATCTCAAGCATTTCAATTATATCTCACATAGTTCTCAGATTTGCCAAGATGCCAAATCTGCATTAAGAATCTCAATATGAACTCAAATTTCTCATCATATTCTTTCAAGTCCATGTTATATGAGCTATGCCATTCATAAATACACAGTTCTGTCATGAAACTCTAGATGGCACAGGCTGATATGTTCTAACTCAATCTGATATGACATCATCATTCACATTGGTCAGCTGATTGGTTCCTTTTCACATCAGCAGCCAATGAGCTCAATGCTCAACATTCAAATACTTGGCTAGTCCTTGCTGTAGCAGTTGCAATGCGCTCCAGAAACCCCCCAGCTCCACCTATATAGATCTGCTACAGGGTGATTATATGTATGTTATAGTATAAGGGAGTTATTTCATATGTTATATGTGCATCAGCAGTATTTCCTGCATGCTCACAGCAGCATGTCTGTGGATGTACTAGCAGCAGCAAGTCTCAGTACTTGCTCTTTCATAGCAGCAGCAGCGTACCAGATCTATTGCGCCAAGAAGAAACACATTAACATCGTCATGTATATTACCATGCTGAACTCTCTGAGAGCTGTCATGACAGAGCTTAGAGTCTCCTGAATGATGAAAGATCAACTTCTGATCAATTACATTTTCCTTTCAATTACATTTACATATTTTGGTCACACCTTAGTAACTGCATAGCAACTCCCTGGCAACCACCTACAACACCAAACCAAACTCGTGAGAAAATGTAACTATTTTATGTATTTGTTGAATTAGTGGCAATGCAGTTTTATATGAAAACTTGCTGTATTATTCATGCCAGGCAAGTAGATGGTGATGCCACTTTGTAAAGTAACACTATGCATCTGCACACATTAGGGATAGGCATTATGGGCTTAAAAGTATATCACAATATTTCTGGTATTTATTGCGGTAACGATATCAATGACGATAATTCAGGGAATCATGTTTCTTTAGAGAAAAGTTTTATCTTTCCTATTTTTACCCCCCAAAAAAGGTTGTTGTGAGCATTACTGAGTACACACCTAACGTAATGACTGTTTAATTCATACTGGAAGCCGGAGGGCGCCCTTGCGCAGAAACTCTACATATGCATTGCAGAGGTAATACAACTAATTACGCTCCAGGAAATCCCTAAAATGGACAAAGGTAACAAGTTATCACTGAATTAAAGAAATAGAGAATTGTTTTAACTTGAAGACAATAAACATACAATTGCACAAAATACATGGTTCATCTGTGTTTTTCAAGCAATCTTGGGTATTTTTTTTATAAGGAAAGTGTATTTATAATGCAATGCTAATCGACATCACTGTATATAATACTATCATTCTGTAATATGAAACAACGTCTAGTCACAAAAAGAAGTTAATCCAAATACTCATCTATGTTATTAAGTTAATTTGGAGAAAAAGCATGTCAATAAAATATATCTTTGATGGACAACAGGTTTGTAAACGGGCTCATACACATGCAAAACTGTATCGCACAGTACATTTATATGGGATCAGATATGTGCCAATTAAAATGAATGTGATTTTTCAAGAAACGTGTGAAAATATAAATTGAAACGGAATAAAATGTCTTTGAAACTGAAAAAATAAATAATTGCATGCAAAATGTTTGACTTCGTTTTTAATACACTGCATGTTTTGCAATGGTTTTCTCCTCTTTCATTCGTTGATCTGTACTTACAAATACGCTTCCAGAGTTTTCATTTACGCTTCTAAAGTTTTCGTTTACGATTCTGAAGTTTTCGTTCGCCCTTCTGGCACAAATCTCTCGTGGGGGCGGGGCTAGCAGTGGTGTGTTCTCATTGGCTACTGAGTTTTTGATTGACAGCTTCTTGACCTGGAAGTGAAGACGTCAGTGTTGCCCCCAGTGTGGATGTGAGCGTCTCTTAGCGGCTTCCTATTTCATTTTGATTATATAAAGTTAGGAGTTTTGTTTTTGAATTCAATCTGTATTTATCTGTTGCTACTACTCTGTCAACATAAGCTTTTAGGAGCGCGAGAGAAAAAGAAGATCATATTGAGGGTTAATTATTAAAGTACTGTATATAATACTGGAAATATTGTATAATGGCCAATGTTCTCGTAGGATATTTGTTTATTGCTCATGATTCTTTTGCATTGTAGGGTCTAATTAGGTTTAGCTGTTACATTTGAAAGATAATACTATCATCTATATGTGTGATATATTCAGACGTCAAGAAAGTCTCACTCCAACCTGACAATCAAGCTCATTTTATTACATATTCCACACAAAACAATGTTCTTGCTGCAAATTGTTTTTATCATGCTGATAATTTTGTTTAGTTATTTTATTTAGTTAACATTATCATCTAACATTTAAAATTGGAAATACATTTTTAACAATCATCAACTCTTTCAAGTGTGACTTTTATAAACCTGTTGAATGAATGTAAAGGAAATATGAAATAATTCATATAAATTTACATTCTTTATTGTCACTATAGCATATACACAAGTATCAAAGTGAAAGACTTGGATGCAATTATGTTGTGACAGGAAAGACCAGAATCCACGAAACACTAACTGCATAGTATACATGTAATGCACTGTATTCTCATCATTTACATTACTACACAAGAACATAATATACAGAATATGTTTAAAATTCATTATATGTTTGAAACACTGCAATGATCCTTTCAACAGTTCCTGTTACAGTATAAACTACAAAACAGTGAATGAGTATGTTATGTAATGGAGTGCAATATCAGTCTTTATGGGGATAGTCCATCCAAAAAATAAAAATTCTATAATTATTTACTCACCTTTATGCCATTCCAGATGTTTATGACTTTCTTTCTTGACATAAACACAAAGATTTTTAAGAAAATAATCCATCTCTGAGAATCCTAATGACACAAGTGGATTGTAACCCATGCACGTATGACAGCTGAACGGAAGTGATTGTTAATAGTCAAAAGTTTTAATTATTAGTGTTTTTCTTATCTGTTGTTTTACTTAGAAAAAATATTGATTTAAACTAAGATCAGATGGATTACTGTCACGGTCACTGTGTGTGGTTTTTAAAGCATCTTTAGGACTCACAAAGATGGATTATTTGCCTAAAAATCTTAATTTGTGTTTACCTGTCCAGTAGAAAGAAAGCAATATGCATTTGAGACAGCATGAGGGTGAGTAAAAGATGAGAGAAGTTTTATTTTTGGGTGAACTATCCCCTTAATCATATGCTGTTGGTATGCTAATTCAAGATCAGCATAGACTAATAAGAATAAAGTGCAACCTCTTGTGTACGTGTGAACTGTGTTTGTTTTAATCTAGAGCTCCAAAGAAATTAAAATATTTGCATAATATCAGGTGTCTGAAGATCAAGATCCCAGTCATTCAAAGGTGATGTGTCTGAACAAAATAAGATTCTTGTCTGATGAGGGCGATGGATCTCTGGTACTATCACTGCATCCTCTGGGTCAGCATCAGAAGTTTGTTTATGGAAAAGTTGCTCCACTCCCTGGAAATTGAGAAAGATGTAATATAGTCTAACAATACCAGCTGCTTTGAACTCCCATGACACATTTCAAACTTAAAATATTTCAAACAAATAAATACACAATATAATTATTTAATTTGATATATATATTAGTAATTTTAACTTAGTAATAAATACATCAAAAATATGCACCATTTATCATCTGTAATACCGTTGTGTAACCATTAGATGGCTGTATAGCCCTATATATCCATAACTGTGTATAGTTGCTGGAAACTGATTTCAATCATAATTATTTGTATGTATAAGGTTTAGCATTTGGATATATATTTAGGCAATATTAAAGACTATAATTTTTGTCAAAGTTTGTTTCGAGTAAGAGCCCCCCCCCCCCCCACACACCAAAAAAAGTTAATCTGAAGTGACCATTTTTGCATTATTATTAGTCAAATCTGGACACAGAAAAAGCATGGTTAAAAAGGCTTTACATTGCCAAAGTTGACAGCGCAGTGATTGACAGCGCACTTGTAAAATAGCATCGGTTATTGTCAGATACAGTACATTTAGTACTGTACATTACTCTGTGTGCTGGGGGGAAATATGAACTAATCGAAGCAAATATTATCTAACTGAAGGCTATAACTGTATGTAGATAACCAGGTCCAGTAATGATTGGGCTAATTCAAGACAACTTACCATGAGTATCCTGATAACGACGATGATTGATGATAATGATGATATCATTCGCTGTGCTATTCCTAAGAAATCATCTCAACAATGTAGTGTAGCAGCAGAACAATACTGATTAAAATAATAATAATAAAAGTATTTATATATTATTTTATATCATTAAAATGAAATAGGAAGCCGCTAAGAGACGCTCAGATCCACACTGACACAACAACACTGACGTCTTCACTTCCAGGTCAAGAAGCTGTCAATCAAAAACTCAGTAGCCAATGAGAACACACCACTGCTAGCCCCGCCCCCACGAGAGATTTGTGCCAGAAGGGCGAACGAAAACTTCAGAATCGTAAACGAAAACTTTAGAAGCGTAAATGAAAACTCTGGAAGCGTATTTGTAAGTACAGATCAACGAATGAAAGAGGAGAAAACCATTGCAAAACATGCAGTGTATTAAAAACGAACCCAAACATTTTGCATGCAATTATTTATTTTTTCAGTTTCAAAGACATTTTATTCCGTTTCAATTTATATTTTCATACGTTTCTTGAAAAATTACATTCATTTTAATTGGCACAAAGTTAATCCCATACATTTATAGTACATAGTACATCATAGTACATTTATTCAGAACGATTTTTTTGTGCACAGTAGCTTACAGCCATAACCAAACCAGTTCCAGACTGTAGAAGGAGCTCCTCATTTAGCGATAAACTCCTCCTCAATTTCACATCCACCTTCAACAACTATATGTCAACAACTAGACTTTATCGTAATTATCACAGGAAGACAACATTTTTATAGTGGGGAGAAGTTTTACCGGTATATCGCAAACGATAAGATATTGCCCATCCCTAGCACACATACCAATAGACTGAACATGCGTGATGTCACCGTTTTCGCAGTTTACACAGAGATGATAACGGTATCATTTTCAAAATCTTTTACTTCAAAACCCGTTTTCAAAAGTTTGCATTTTCAGGCTCCTAAAATGCATTGTCATGTAAACGAAGGACTACAACCAGGGCTGGATTGGTAATCGGGCATTTTCCCGGTGGGCCGATGCACTTTAGGCCTACAGAATGTTTTTTTATTATTATTATTTTATTAATATTTGCCAAGGACCATCACGCAGGGATAACGAGCAGCCAGTGGCCCATTGCTTTGTCTCCTGTATTGACAGCGTGACCACCCAATCACAATGCGCTATAGACGGAGCGATGAAGTATTTTGCTCCGCCTAAAGAACGCTTCACCGCAACTTCTTTCTCGTCGGCTTTTCCCACGTTTTCACAGTAGCTTTATCAAGAACTGGCTGGATCTGCGGTGAATGATGCGGGCCAAAGAGCCAGGCAGGAGGAGGAGAGGAGAGCAGTTGAATCGGTAAAGTGCTTGATAGGGACTCGGAACGGAGGCAGGCATCTAAGCTGATCCTAATGTGTGCGCGCGCCATAAGTGTAGAACACTTTTTAATAAAACGTAAATTCGTCCCCCGCGATTTTTTGGCCAAGTCTGTTCATGGAGGTTTCCATCTAGATTTAAATAAAAAAAGACACGATGTCGAACCTGACATTTTAGTCTTGTTTTTGAACAGTACGATTATTTAATCTTTTTTAAAGAATTCTCTTCTGCTCATTAAGCCTGCATTTATTTGATCCGAAATACAGCAAAAGCAGTAGGCTTAATAATGTGAAATATTTTTACTATTTAAAATAACTGCTTTCTATTTGAAAATATTTTAAAATGTAATTTATTCCTGTGATCAAAGCTGTATTTTCAGCATCATTAATCCAGTCACATGATCCCTCAGAAATCATTCTAATATGCTGATTTGCTGTTCAATAAACATTTATTATTATTATTATTATTATTATTATTATTATCATCAAGATTTAAAACAGTTGAGTACATTTTATTCTGGATTCTTTGATGAATAGAAAAATCCAAAGATCAGTGCTTATCTGAAATAAAAAAGCCTTTGTGACATTATACACTATACCATTCAAAAGCTTGGAGTCAGCATTTTCTGGAGGGAGGGAGGGGATAAAAAAAAAAAATATATATATATATATATATATATATATATATATAATTAATTTAATAAAATGAATACTTTTATTTAGCAAGGATGCTTTAAAAATTATGATAAAGATGTTTATAATGTTACAAAATATAAATTTTTCAGATAAATGCTGTTCTTCTGAACATTCTTTTCATCAAAGAGACCTGAAAAAAAAAAATCTACTCAGCGGTTTTCAACATAATAATAATAATAATAAATGTTTTTTGAGCAGCAAATCAGAATATTTGAATGATTTCTGGAGGATCATGTGACTGGATTAATGATGCTGAAAATTCAGCTTTAAAATCACAGGAATAAATTACATTTGAAAAAAATAACTATTTTAAGTAGTAAAAATATTTGACAATATTAGCCTACTGTCACAGTGCACACAGCAGGGAGGAACAAGGACATGCAGACGAGGATGTAAACTCAAAATAGTCTTTAATGCAGACAGCAAACACCGGGAGTAATGAGTAGACCAGACGAACTCAAACTCAAAAGACAGGAACTAAATACACCGGGTAATTATCACAAACACAGCTGGACAAGAATTAACTGATAATCACATCTGACCAGGACAGGAAACAAACCAAATATGGACACAAGAGGCGGGAACACATGACACACACAAAAGAACCCTGACACCTACTGCTTTTGCTGTATTTTGGATCAAATAAATGCAGGCTTGGTGAGCAGAAGAGACTTTAAAAAACATAAAACAATCTTACTGTTCAAAATCTTTTGACTGGTAGTGTATATCATATATATATATATATATATATATATATATATATATATATATATATATATAAAATCGGCCCTGGCATATTTTGGTCCAGGCAGCCCACCACCTCTGTCTGTCTAATATATATATATTAGACAGACAGAGGTGGTGGGCTGCCTGGACCAAAATATGCCAGGGCTGATTTTTTTGTCCCAACCCTGACTACAACCAGGGCCGCATTAAGACTGCACTGGGCCCCGGGGCTATGAGTTACTGCAGGGCCTCCCATCACAATAATTATATATATATATATATATATATATATATATATATATATATATATATATATATATATGGGATACAAATCCTATTTAAAGCTTTATATAGATATATAAATCCTTAAATAGGATTGTTATCCCATATCAAAATTATTGATGCACTGAAATTTCAGAATTTTTGTTACCAATTTCAATATCACAAAAGATAATACTAGCCTAAGTAAAAATAAGCTTACTGAAGACAAGTAAACAGTCACAAATTAGGCTACAACAGAACAAAGATCATAAGAAATCGACTTACTTGAAGTACTTAAAGCACTGAATAATATTATAATGTATAAAGAAACTGTACAAATAGACTGAATGGTGTCCACTGTATTCAATATACATTCAATCTTATTTATTTTACAAAAATGATTCAGTCAAGGACAGTAAGTGATTTTCTTTCTGATGTTTGATTTACATTATTGACACAAATGGCAACAGCAGATATTAGGCTGCTTTAGAGGAGTAGTTCACACAAAAATGAAAATGCTGTTGTTGTTCTAAATCTGTATGATATTCCTTCTGCTGTTGAATGCAAAATAATATATTTGGAACAATACTGGTAATCAGACAGTTGCCCCCAATGACTTCTATAGTATGAAAAAAATACACTATAATTGGAGTCAATGGGGATCAGAAACAGAAACATTTTTCAAAGTATCTTCTTTTATGTTGAGGAGAACAAAGAAATTCATAGAGGTTTAGAACAATTTGAGTTTAAGTATATGATGACAGTATCTTCATTTTTGGGTGAACTATCCTTTTAAGATACCATCATATCCAGGATCTCATATCTAACACTACTACACATGCTTTATCTTTAAATATTAACGTTCATTTAAGACACAAATAACTGTTTACGAGGATACTCGCAAAGACGAGATTTTTTTTTTTTTTACACGTAACGGTGTATTTGAACATTTAAGCACAACAAGGAGCTAAAAGTTTATTCAGCCAATACGAGCAGGTGCTCGTAATCAGGCTGAAACCATCTTAATGCACTCATTTACCAGAATTAATTCTGCCCCACTGCTCAATGTTCATTAACAGTTTAAACCATTTGTTTTAAAACCTGCTTAAAACGCGTTTGATAAACATCTTGATGCGCAAAATGATTATTTCCCAACCCTTAAATGAATAGCTTATATATATATATATATATATATATATATATATATATATATATATATATATATATATATATATATATATAGTTTGTTCAGACACAACCAATATACTGTTGATCCAGTTAATAATCAAACTAACCTAAAATCTGTGTGGATGATGATGCTGTTTTTTTTGTTTGTTTTTTCTGCTCTGCGCAGAATAAAAAATGGACTGCTGTGCGCGGTCCACTCGCTGTTCCAACATCTTCCACTCCATCATTAGCTTGTAAAATAACCCGATAGCTGGGGATTTTACTGACTAACTTGTGTTTTTTTCTTCTGTTCTTCGTATTTTGAGTTTTTTCATTTTGTGAGCCCCTCTCTCTCAGAATTGCTGACATTTTTACTTATCGAATATTGTTCTTTGCGCGACCATTTCCATATTACTCCAGAAAGAAGTGAAGAGTGGAGGTGACTGGAGACATACTGGGCAGCGATCACCTAGATACGTGCACATATTGTTCAAAAGTCAAATACAGAATAAATGCATTTGATTGGTAAACCAGATTCAGACTTTATGCTTCAATCTCGAATGCTAATGCATGGAATTTACGGAAAAGTTCAACTAAATAACAGCGCTAATAAGTAGGGGCGTGGTGGCTTTGGCGATCGGCGCACCAGTCAATCTACCCCACAGCCAATCACGGGCCCCCTCCTTGCTCGGGCCCCGGGGCTTTAGCCCCGCCTAGCCCAATGGTTAAAACGGCCCTGACTACAACACAACTTTTCTATGTTTATAGTTGAAAACAATGTTGTGGAAACAGCCCATTAAATTCTGAGCAAGCCCTAGTTTATCAATGTGTGTGTATGTGTGTTTGCATTCAGTACAGATCAGACAGCAGTACTTTACTGGACATAAAATGAAATGGAAACATTACACCATCACATCTTTGTGTGGTTCCACCTGAAATGTGATAACGACAACAGCAAAGCTGCTCCTCGTACCTCGGTCTCCTTCAGCTCAGTAGTCAGCGACTGCACTGACGCTATGCTCTCCATGTTTTCTGACTGATATAATGGGGCACGCTGCTTACTCTGCCTGCGTCTGTGACAGTATAAAACAGGAGTCACTTCCCCTGAGACCAGGGAAAACTTTAACGAGAGTGTAAAAGTGATCGTGCGAGGGAGAGAGCGAGAGAGGTACCATTCTTATATGGCTCCCATCTGCGGCATCACAGATGTCAGAGGACAGTTTAATGCAAATAACTGAATCATTCATAAGAAATGCCACTTTTCCATCTACCAAGATTCTGTCTACTTTTCTGCATACCAAAAAACAAGTGCACACAGGATGGATTGAGAAAAAATTACCTTTTATTAAAATATGAAATGACCTAAAATGAATTTGAACCTTTTATTCAAATATTTTACTATCTTGAGAACTCGCTTTAGAAACTGCGATGATTTGCATCGCATGTGCAGGTTGCCATTCTTATTTCTTTTTGTGAATTCCCCTAACAAGATCTGGCAACACTAATAAGCCAAAGATGTGATTTCTTGCACTGACAATCAAATTTAGCTGCAGTGTCCGTGGCCATAGTAAATTCACAAATATTCAATAAAAAGCATTCACTCTAGACAGAGCGCAAGAACGATGAAGTGCAAATTATTTAATATGATTGTTGATCAGCAAGTGTTCAGCAAGAACTGCCACACAATCTGATAACACCATTTTTTTTTGTCTTAAGACACAAAGACAATCCTTTTTCTTTAAGGAATTACAGACTTCTTTGCTTAGGTCCAGGGAGTTATACAACTTTTAAAATTGCTCACAGAGCCTTTAACAAATTATTTTCAAAAATAGCATTAGCAAAAGTGTAACGTTGTCTTCAGTCAAATTGTTTTCATGTAGCTTCACAGCAAACCCTTACCAAAAAAAAAAGCATACTTCAAGTTTATTTTATGTATACTTAAGTAAAGTTCAAGTATATTGGAAGTATACAAATATCAGTGCAAATATCAGAATTTTTTTTTTTTTTTTTTTTTTTTTTCTCTTTTCAAACATGTATCAACATCAAAAGAGCTAAATTGTTGTTTTTGTTCAAATTGTTTTTGCATAGATTTACAGCTAGGCTGGCTGAAGTAATAGTCATTCTCCTAAAAAAGTAAGAACTTCTGATATTGCACACAGCATCTATAACAAGTTATTTTTCCAAACAAGTAGTGTTAGCAAAAGTGCTACATTGTTATCTTTTGTCAATCTGTTTTTAGTTGGCTTTGCAAAAAAGTGTGAGGACGAAATCAAACACAACCTCAGAGGAAGTTGGAGAATGACCAAAATTGCTCACAGCACCTTTAACAAGCTACTTTTTTTTTTCATGTACCTATAGCAAAAGTGCTACATTGTTGTCTTTGGTAAATGTTTTGTGAGTGTAGCTTTATAGCTACACGCTAGGGTCATAAACAAAGACAAAATATTACCCCTTTAATACTTACAATTTAGTTAGCAGTAGTTAGCATTTGTCATTAGCTTGTTGTGTAGCTTACATTTTTCAAAATGGTTGTTAGACTACTTAAGCTGAACTACCTCAAATTAGCTTGTAGCTCAAAAGATTAGTTGCAAAGTAGCTTCTCCAACACTGTTAACTGTGGATAATTCTAGCATAGAGATATTCGCAAATTTACCCACATTGTCAGGGCTAATTCCCTTCTCCTTTCTATCTGACCTATACTCTGAGTTTGTTTGTTCAACATTCTCCGAGGCTTCATACTTGTTCCCATTAATAATTAATGTTGTGGAACCTGCAATATTCATAAGTCTCAGAGCTCTGGGCACCTGAGGTTCATTTTGGGATCTGTATTTGGGAGATATAGAGGTGGTGAGGTTAACTAGTGTGTGTGTGTGTGTGTGTGTGTGTGAATGTAAGGAAGATGATGGACATATCGCATCATTATGATGCTGTACAGATCTACTGTCACACTCAGCAGACATCGTATAGGAGATTCATAAATGATGTATACTGTGTGGAGTAAATTGGTTCAGTGGGGACCAAATGTATCAGTTCTGCTCGCGTCAGAGGGAGGAAACTAAATGTTGTTTTATTGTTCTTAACCGGGGCCACTTTTTATTTGATATGAAATGTTGTCATAGAGAAAACCAGAAAATTGATTCCAGTTCATTTCCCTGAATGGAGATCAATTAAATGTCAGTACGTCCATGGAAAACTCTTCTGATCCATCCATTCTGCAATGCATTTTTAGCCAGCTGATCCCAGATATGAAGTTTAACAAGAAAGCAACATGCTGTGCAAATTTTCTCAGTGAATCACTGCTGCTCAATTCAATCTTTGAGTCAAAGTAACATGACTTCAGCATTATGTTCCTGCATGAATACGCCTACAATTTACAAATGAAATGTACTGCTCTTGAACCGTGTGGGATGCAGACAGACGTTTGTATGATCTCATTGCTATGATGGAGAGTTGCTCCTTTGTGAAGTTGACTTACAATATTTTCCTGATGGATTCCAGAAACTAGCAGCTAAACCACAAATATAAACAAGCTTCTCTTGAATTCTTTCTGGCAGGGTTCTCTTGAGATCAACTGCTTGTACACTCAAACAGCACACATCTGAAGCACAGTCAGTATTTATAATGGTTTATGGGGATACAAGTTTTGGTGACACTTCAGATTAGGGAACACATATTCACTAATAATTTACTGTTCTACCCTTGTCTTAACTAGATTTTCAAGATTCAAGCATGAAAATCCATAATATTAATATACTGTGTATATATATGTGTGTATATATATATATATATACATACATACATACACACACACACACACGTGTGTGTGTGTGTATATATATATATATATATATAATATATATATATATATATATATATATATATATATATATATATATACACGTGTGTGTATGTGTATATATATATATATATACGTGTGTGTATGTGTATATATATATATATATACGTGTGTGTATGTGTATATATATATATATACACGTGTGTGTATGTGTATATATATATATATATACGTGTGTGTATGTATGCACACATACACATACACATATGTGTGATAGAAAATTATATAATGATATGGGGGAATGAATAAATAAATAAATATCAAGGGTAATCAAGGTAAATATCAAAGGTGAACTACTACCATCCCTACTTATAATAATAATAATAATAATAATAATAATATAATATAATAATCATCATCATAACAACAACAACAATATTAATAATAATAATACTATGTATATTTTATTTAAAAAATAAGAGTCCATTTCAAAAATGTATTCAAAAAAATGTTTGAATGTTTAAAATATCCTTTCCATCACAGAATGTTATTAAACACACAATTCTTAAAGTTAAATTGTGGCAGAAATGACACTGTGGTGAAAAAAAAGTACAATTATTTAAAAATTTGGTAAAATGAATCTTTCATTATTTCAATATGCATATAGTTTTATAAAAAAAAACAAATAATCTATGATATATTGGAAGAAGTTGGATTGGAGAGTAAGGCTTACACATGTATGCACAACCATCGGCTAACTGGTATTTATTTAATTGAACTTTGCATATAGGTTCTGGCATGCATGTGGTAGGCTACATATAGTATGCAAATAAATGTAAAATCGTTTGTGTACATTTTAGGATGAAATCTACTCAAAGCTTTATACACGAGGCCCCGGGGCTTAATTCAACATGCATGAAACCACATGTGAAGATTTAAAAACAGATCTAACCACGATGGTGAAACCCACATGCCATGTGTTATGTTGCAGTCCATCTTTCAATTTACGTCAATCAGTGTCAGATTTGTTTAACAGTGTTAACAAGTACCAGTGGATTCATTACGCCAGAAGTGACAGAAAAGTTACAGAGTGAGCTTCTTTTGATTAGATATATCTGGAAAAACATTTTTATTATTCCTCCGACAAATTGTTTCTCTTGTTTTTAGTGTATCTAACAAAATGTATCAAGGTGTAATATTTACCAACTGAAATATTGCCATGTTAACCCTTAAAGAGAAATATTGCCATGTTAGCCCCCTAAAGAGAAGCGTAGCATATGGCTACTATAAAATATGGTCAAAGTAGAGCTGGATGTACTGACAAGCATTTATGATAAACAAAAATACACTCAAATGTCATTTCTTTTGAAACTTGTATGTGGTCTATTACAAAAAAAAAAAAAAAATTACAGATTTGTAACAATGAAGTGGCAAAATTAGAACTTTTAACAGATATTAACTTTAAATGTAATACCAAATAACACACTACAATTAAATTTATGTTAGTCGGTGATTAGAGTAATGCATTACAAGTAATTCAAGATACATAATCAGATTACTTTTTCAAGTAACTAGTAAAGTAACACTACTTTTCAATTTACAAGAAAACATCTTTATTTTCAAATACTATGTTTCCCACGTATTGACTGACAGCTGTCCTGTCCTCATGTTGACAGAAATCGAAAGTTATTTTACATTTGCCAAAAATGCTTTTTTTACATTAAAAACAAACAAGCAAACTCAGCCCAGATGAGAAAAAGTAACACAAAGTAATGTAAAACATTACTGTCCATAAAAAAGTAACTAAGTAACTCAATTATAACGACACCAAGTTATAATTAGTGTTGGTGTTAACGACACCAAGATGCGGCAGTCGGAGACACTGAAGAGGGACTTCAGGAGCCTGATCGAGACGGTACGCAGCACATCGCCCGCGATGATGATCATCGTGTCAGGACCGCTTCCCACGTATCGACGAGGACACGAAAGGTTCAGTGGACTGTTTGCTTTAAACGAATGCTTATTGTCATGGTGTAAAAAAACAGAAACTGCTCTTTGTTAATAACTGGAATCTTTTCTGGGAGCGTCCTAGGGTTTTCCATGCTGATGGCCTGCACCCCAGTAGAGTCGGGGCAGAACTCCTGTCGGACAACATCTCCATGACGCTACGCTCCATTTGACTAGTAAGCAAATTCTCAAATAACTGCTATGATGACTTTTGTTCTACCCACTTAAATGATAGAAGTACTTGCATTATCCAATCTATACAGACTGTGTCTGTTCCCTGAATAGTGAGGTCAAAATATAAATTTAATGCAGGATCTAGAAAAAAATCTGATCGTGATTAAACCAGAAAAATGCAAAATAAATGAACAAAAACATTTTTAAGGCTTGGGCTCCTAAACATTAGGTCACTCACACCCAAAGCAGTAATTGTAAATTAAATGATCACATATAATAGTTTTGATGTTTGATGTTTTGACTGAAACCTGGCTTAAACCAAATGATTATATTGGTCTAAATGAGTCTACTCCACCAAGCTACTGTTATAAGCATGAGCCCCGTCAGACTGGTTGTGGTGGTGGTGTCACAACAATATATAGTGATATTCTCAATGTTACTCAGAAAACAGGATACAGGTTTAACTCATTCGAAATACTTCTGCTTAATTTTTCACTGTCAGATATACAAAATAAATCTGTCCTATATCTGTCCTATCCTGTATAGACCGCCAGGGCCATATACAGATTTCCTCTCAGACCTATTGGTTAATGTTGATAAAGTGCTAATTTTCTGAGATTTTAACATTCACGTTGATAATACAAATGATGCATTAGGACTTGCGTTTACTGACTTAATAAACTCTTTTGGAGTCAAGCAAAACGTCACCGGGCCCACTCATCATTTTAATCATACGCTAGATTGAATTATATCGCATGGGATTGATCTTACTGATATAGATATCGTACCTCAAAGTGATGATGTTACCGACCATTTCCTTGTATCGTGCATGCTGCATATTACTGGTATTAACTATATGCGTTATCGTCCAGGCAGAACTATTGTTCCAGCCACTAAAGACAGATTCACAAATAACCTGCCTGATTTATCTCAGCTGCTCTGCGTACCCATAAATACAAATGAACTAGACAAAATGATGAGCAACATGGGCACTATCTTCTCTAATACGTTACAAACTGTTGCCCCCATCAAATTAAAAAAGGTTAGAGAAAAACGTGCTGCGCCATGGTACAACAGTTATACCCATTCTCTCAAGAAAGAAACTCGTAATCTTGAGCGCAAATGGAGAAAAACTAAATTGGAAGGTTTTAGAATTGCGTGAAAAAACAGTATGTCCAGCTATAGACAGGCTCTAAAAGCTGCCAGGACCGAGCATATCCGCAAACTCATAGATAATTACCAAAATAATCCAAGGTTTTTATTTAGCACAGTGGCTAGATTAACAAATAACCAGACATCACCCGATCTAAATATTCCCTTACAGTTTAATAGTAATGACTTTATGAATTTCTTCACTGATAAAATACAACCCCAAATCAGAAAAAGTTGGGACAGTTTGGAAAACGCAAATAAAAAAAGAAAGTAGTGATTTCTAAATTTACTTTGACTTGTATTTCATTGCAGACAATATGAACACAAAATATTTCATGTTTTGTCTGGTCAACTTCATGTCATTTGTAAATATACATCCTTTCCTGTCATTCAGACCTGCAACACATTCCAAAAAAAGTTGGGACAGGAGCAATTTAGGGCTATTAATGAGGTAAATTGGTTAAATAATGATGTGATTTGAAACAGTTGATGTCAACAGGTGATTGTAATTATGATTTGGTACAAAAGCAGCATCCAAGAAAGGTCTAGTCCTTTAGGAGCAAAGATGGGCCGAGGATCGCCAGTGATGGGCCGAGGATCGCCAGTTTGCCAACAAATACGTGAGAAAATTATTGAAATGTTTAAAAACAATGTTCCTCAAAGAAAGATAGGAAGAGATTTGGATGTTTCACCTTCAACAGTGCATAACATAATTAAAAGATTCAAGGAATCTGGAGGAATTTCAGTGCGTAAAGGACAAGGGCGCAAGCCTAAGCTGAACAACCGTGATCTCCGATCCCTCAGGCGGCACTGCATCAAGAATCGTCATTCATCTATAAGCGATATCACCACACGGGCTCAGGACTACTTTGGCAAACCTTTGTCAAGTACCACAATACGTAGTTACATCCACAAATGCCAGTTAAAACTGTACTGTGCCAAAAGGAAGCCCTATATTAACAGTGTCCAGAAGCGCCGTCGACTTCTCTGGGCTCGGAGGCATCTGGGATGGACCATCACACAGTGGAAACGTGTACTGTGGTCAGATGAATCAGTATTTCAGGTATTTTTTGGGAAGAATGTACGCCGTGTGATCTGGACCAAAGAAGAAAAGGATCCTCCAGACTGTTACCAGCAACAAGTCCAAAAGCCAGGGTCTGTCATGGTATGGGGTTGTGTCAGTGCCCTTGGCAAAGGTAACTTGCACTTCTGTGATGGCACCATTAATGCTGAAAAGTACATAGAGATTTTGGTGCACAATATGCTGCCTTCAAGAAGACATCTTTTCCAGGGACGTCCATGCATATTTCAACAAGACGATGCAAAACCACATTCTGCACACATTAAAGTCCTGGCTGCGGAGGAAGAGGGTACGGGTACTTGACTGGCCTGCCTGCAGTCCCGACCTGTCTCCAATAGAGAATGTGTGGCACATTTTGAAGCGCAAAATGCGACAACGAAGACCCCATACTGTTGCCCACCTTAAGACTTGTTTGCAGGAAGAATGGGACAAAATTACACCTGAAACACTTCATCACTTGGTGTCTTCAGTCCGTAAACGTCTTTTAAGTGTTGTGAAAAGGAATGGCAACATTACAAAGTGGTAAATGCTTTACTGTCCCAACTTTTTTTGGAATGTGTTGCAGGTCTGAATGACAGGAAAGGATGTATATTTACAAATGACATGAAGTTGACCAGACAAAACATGAAATATTTTGTTCATATTGTCTGCAATGAAATACAAGTCAAAGTAAATTTAGAAATCACTACTTTCTTTTTTCATTTGCGTTTTTCCATACTGTCCCATCTTTTTCTGATTTGGAGTTGTAGATAACATCAGAAATACTATAACAAATGTAGGTTCTACGGCGTCTAGTACTTCAGCGTCTAGTACTTCAGCTTCATTCATCGCACCCAAAAAAAAACTGCAGTGCTTTACAACTATAGGACAGGAAGAGCTAAATAAACTTATCACTGCTTCTAAACCAACAACATGTCTATTAGATCCTGTACCCACTAAACTACTGAAAGAGTTGTCACCTATAGCAGAAGAACCGCTTCTCAATATTATTAACTCATCGTTATCTTTAGGTCACGTCCCAAAACCATTCAAGCTGGCGGTTATTGAGCCTCTTATTAAGAAAGCACAACTAGATCCTAGTGAACTGGCAAATTACAGACCCATTTCAAATGTTCCGTTTATGTCTAAAATTTTAGAAAAAGTTGTGTCTGCTCAATTGTGCTCATTCCTGCAAAAAAAATGATCTCTGTGAAGAATTTTATCCAGGTTTCAGGTCTCACCATACCACAGAAACTGCACTTGTTAAGATTACAAATGACTTGCTTCTTGCATCAGACCAAGGCTGCATCTCATTGCTAGTTTTACTTGATCTTAGTGTTGCTTCCGACACTATAGATCATGACATACTCATAGATCGATTACAAAATTATACGAGTATTCAAGGGCAGGCTTTAAGATGGTTTAGATCCTACCTGTCCGACTGCTACCACTTTGTTTATTTAAATGGAGAATCATCTCAATTATCACCAGTAAAGTATGGATTACCACAAGGATCTGTTCTAGGTCCTCTGCTATTTTCAATATACATGTTGCCCCTTGGTAATATTATTAGAAAATATGGGATTAGTTTCCATTGTTATGCTGATGATACTCAACTATATATCTCAACAAGACAAGATGAAACTTCTAAATGATCTAAGCTAACAGAGTGTGTTAAAAATGTAAAAGATTGGATGACCTGGGGATCACGTGACCCTTCGACGGTGATGCAGGCTTAGTCTTTTGCTCCACTCACTTTGCCACATATTTTAAGATCCTGTCAGTAAAACTTGAACCACTCTGCATTGGACCCATCATGAGTGCTAAGGCAGACAAAGGGGATCGGAAAAGAGAGATTGTGCAATCGCCAATGAAGAAAAAAATCAGAGATTCAACCATCTCCAGTGAAGATCTCGACGATGCTATTGCTAACCGCATTGAACTAGCATTTAAAGAACACCAAAGCACTTTGAATTCGGTTGTGAATTCGGCAGTAAGAGATGCGATGGACTCTATGCTGATTCCAGCATTGCGCGAACTGCGTGAGGACATACAAGCGACCAATAAGTCTGTTAAAGAGCTAAGAGAGGAATTTGAGGCCATAGTTACCACGGCGAAGCAGACATGTGACCGCGTTGATTCTGTTCAGGCAGACGCACGTGAAGATAGGAGAACAGTAACGGACTTAAGAAATCAGCTGGAGCGACTCACCGAAAAGATGACAGATATGGAGGACAGGTGCAGACGGAACAACGTCAGACTGGTGGGGCTCCCAGAGGCGGCTAAAGGATCCGATGCGGCTGGTTTCCTCAGAGTTAATCTTTCCAAATGGATTCCTTCGTTGAAAGGTTGTGACATTGAGATTGATCGGGCGCATCGCGTGAATGACGGAGGGAGGGGATCCAATCAGCCGCGTACTCTCATCTTCCGTGTGCTGAGATGGCATGACCGATCAGATATCCTGAAGGGTGCTCGGCAGGCTTATCCCGTGAAATGCGCAAAGAGCAACGTCACACTGCTATTTTTTCCCGACTTTAGTCCGGCTACAGCGATCAGGAGAAAGGCATTTGGTCCAGTTTTGAAGAAGATGACAGCGCTTGGTCTACAGTCCTTCCTCACCTATCCGGCGGTAATCAAACTACGACACAAAGGGGAACAGATGAGTTTCGACTCCCCACAGAAAGCGGAGGATTTTATCAGCTCCCTGTCTCCGCAGAAGACGTATGCCGCGGCTCTGCGGGAGGGCAACGGGAAAACAGCGGCCACTATCTCTTCGGCCCGACGGGAGAGGCTTGATGGCCGGGAAGGAGGCGGTTCTAGCTGCCCAGGAAGGGATGATGACAGGATGGACACGAAAGCCTGAACCTGTCTTTTGTTTTTTCTTCTATCCTTTCTCCTACTGGGATATTGTCCCTATTAGGGCTGTGCGATATGGACAAAAAAAAGAAATCGCGATTGTTTTGATCAATTTTGCAATTTCGATTTTAATCACGATTTTGACACACACAGACATGCTTTACAGTCATAAATGCATTCAGTGTGAATTTGAAATGTATTTCCAAAACAAAACCAATTAGAGCTTTATCAAAAAGCTGTAACGTCTCTAGAACAGACATAAGGCAAAAAAAATAAAAGATAAATCCCGTGTCCAGGGGTTGTTTTTTTTTTTGCCATGCATTGGTCATAGAGCTCTTTGTGGCACTGCCTCGGATGTTGAAATAGATTTGTTGCGCCAGGTTCATACTCCGTCTGCAGTGCGTAACTGCGTATACGGTATGTGTATGCGGTGAAGAAGCAGCACGGACTCATTTTGCTTTCGCACAGGATGCATTTGCAGTCCACTCCTGATCTGCGGCGGATTACCACAAACACAACATTTATCCATTATTTTGATTTCAAATCCAAATGTAGTTACAGCAAATGCTTTTTCAGCATTGTGATTCTCTTTTATCAAAGTACAGTAATACAATCTTTCATAGACATTTACATTTAAACTCAATAAATATAAACTCAAACGAGTGCCATATGAATGAATGAATGATGCATTTATATAGCGCTTTATTGTGTATTGCTGTACACCCAAAGCTCTTTACAATCATTTGCCAATGCAATCATATTGCCTTGTTTATCTAAAAGTGCACTTTTGCTTGTTTAAAATCTAGCCAAAAAGCCATGTGTTGACTGAAACAGTAGACTTTAATTATATGAATTTATGGTGTACTTACTACATTTCCGTTTCAATCCATGTTTATTTTTACCGCGAACAATGCGTTGTCACTCACTTTAATTCAGCGCGTGCAGCAAAGCAAGAATAGACTCCGTGCGGAAATGATCGCTGCATGACTGTTGCAGACGCACTGCTCCTGAAGCGCTCTGCCGGACTGCAACCGTGTGCAGTGTGAACACTCTGATCCGTTAACATGGGCGCTGAAAAAATACACACCGCATACGCACCACAGACGGAGAATGTGTGAACCTGGCGTTACGTCTTTATGCCCGGTCTGTTCTGTTCTCGCGCTCCATTTAGGCACGCTGCGTTCTGATTGAATCGGATAGCATACTGCGAGAGGTCGGGGGCGCGGGAAGAATCGTGCTATAAAGCGATTTAGAAATCGTGCACGCTCAAATCGTGATTTTATGATGATTTCGATTAATCGCACAGCCCTAGTCCCTATCTATCCGGTACAACAATCTCTTTGCTGGTAAGACTGACACTATTTTTTTTTTCTTTTTTGGATGGGACTAATGGAGAGTAGGTTTAATTAAAAAAAAAAAATTTTTTTTTGGCTGTGTGAGCCTTTCGGGAGACGTGTCTTGCGTTGGAGTGGATCGGTCACGAACTGTCACTATTTTTTGTTGCTCAGTCAGACCTATGTTCTCGGTAATGTGCGGTCTGAGTTGTTCCTTGTTTATGGTTGTCGGTTGTTCATGTTTTTTTGTGTTTTTATTTTTTACAACAGACATTTATACTTTTATTTATTTTACCTTATTTCTAAAGGGATTTTTTAATCTAGGAGGTTTGGTATCTAAAATGCACATCAGCGTTTACGTGTTATTTACAGAATGGAAGTGCTTCTGTTTTTTTTCATTTATTGAATACAATCTTGGGATTATGAATATTCAATGCATACTCTAAATATTTTATCACTGAATGTGAATGGTTTAAATTCTGCTGTTAAACGAACCCGTGTGTTAGAATATTTACACCGTAAATCTATCTCCTGTGCCCTAATTCAAGAGACATTTAAAACAATCTGACGTGGCACATTTCCAGAATAAATATTACAAATTAGCAGCTTTTTCCTGTGCTCTTAATAAAACTAAGGGGGTGCTTATCCTTGTTAACAGGAAGTTAAATTTAACGATTGAACACCTTGGTAGTGATGAGAAGGGTAGATTTGTTTTTATCCAATGCAAAATATATAATAATAGGTTAGCATTGGTCTCTATTTATGGTCCAAATGAGACAGACAGTGCATTCCTTACACAGATTTCCAAAACTCTACTTGAGGAGATTGATTGCCCTCTAGTGGTGGGTGGTGATTTTAATGCTGTCATAAATCCTGCTTTAGATAAATCTCAATCTGATACAACAGCCAATCCATCCTCTAACTTACTGAATAAATTTATCGCTGAGCTTAATTTAATCGATCTTTGGAGAATTCAGAATACTAAAGCTAAGGACTTCACTTTTTTTTCTAATAGACACAAGACTTTCTCTAGGATAGACTACATATTTCTCAGCCCATCTTTAATTTCGTCTAATTCCTCCATCTCTATATTACCAATTATATTATCTGAACATTCTGCTGTGTTGTGCAGTGTTCCTCTTTCCGATGTTAAAGCCAAGTCCCCTAGATGGTGCTTTAACATATCATTATTAAGTAATCAGACTTTCATTACTTCTCTAAAAGAATATATTAAGGAATTTCTTGAAATTAATATGCCCTCTGATGTGGATCCTCAAATACTGTGTGAAGCGACTAAGTGTGCTATACGAGGTTTCTGTATATCTTTCTCTTCTATTCTCGCCAAAGCGAAAACTCACCAGTTTACACAATTAGAAAATAAAATCAAAACATTACAAAATCTACAAAAACAACATTTTACTGAGCAACAGGCTACACAGCTGTCCTCTTTAAAAGAAGAATATGATTTACTTTCACACTCAAAGGTGGAATTTATTTTACATAGGACTAGGCAAAAATATTATTTCGAATCAGAGAGACCTAGTAATTTATTGGCCCTTAAGTTGAAAGAATACGAGTCTAAGGCATATATTACCGCAATAAAATCATCGGATGATCAGGTCACCACGAACCCTGTAGCAATTAATGACATTTTTAAAGGTTTTTACACAAATCTGTATAAAGCTGAAACAGATTTTGATGAACCAATTTGTAAGCAGTATTTAGATAAATTGGAACTGCCTCAGATCTCACAGGTGGATAAAGAATCTTTGGAGGCACCATTAAGTTTGGAGGAACTTCACGTCTCTCTAAAAAGCCTTCAAAAGGGCAAATCACCGGGTCTAGATGGTCTCCCCCCTGAATTATATTTAGAAATTTTGGATTTTGTAGGGATACTTATGCTTAACTTATTTAATTTTGCAATTGAACATGGGGTATTTCATAGAGATCAAAAAAACATCACTGATTTCATTACTTCTTAAAAAAGGGAAAGATCCATTAGATTGTTCCAGCTACAGACCGATTTCGCTTATCCCATGTGATGTAAAAATCTATGCTAAAGTTTTTGCTTCTCGTATGGAGAAGGTAATTCACAGTCTGATCAAGGAGGACCAAACTGGTTTCATCAAGGGGCGCAATGCATCTGACAATATGCGTCGACTCCTTCATATTCTTGACTTTGCGGACTCCCACCCAACCCCTTGTGCGGTCTTTTCACTTGATGCAGAAAAAGCCTTTGACAGGCTAGAGTGGAATTATATGTGGGCAGTTCTGCAATGTTTCGGCTTCGGTGAACGCTTCGTTTCTATGATTAAGACATTATACCACTCACCTGCAGCATCAGTCATAACTGGTAATATTTTTTCCCCCTCATTCCCTTTACAGCGGGGAACGAGGCAGGGGTGTCCACTTTCCCCCTTATTGTTTTGTCTATCTCTTGAACCCTTAGCACAAGCCATCAGGAAATCTGAAGTATCGATTAAGATTCATGACCATAATCATAGTATTTCATTATACGCTGATGATATTATTCTATATTTAGACCACTTTGATGTTTCAGTATCTAGTGTTAAGGAATTTGATCATTTTAGTAGCCTATCAGGATATAAAATAAATTGGAGCAAATCTGCTTTAATGCCAAATAACAATGTTAATGTTAATTTTTCTATTCCCTCATTTATCCCTATTAAGGAATCTTTCATCTGTTTGGGCATTACCATATATAAAAACATTCATAAGATTGCCAGAGACAATTTTAATAACATTTTAGTTAAGGTCAAAAAATGACATTCAAAGATGGAAGAATCTTAAAGTCTCTCTCCAAGGAAGAATCTCCACTGTTAAGATGAATTTGTTACCTCGATTTAATTTTTTTTTCTCTATGCTACCACTTTCTCCCCCTCCGGGTTACTTTAAGGAGATCAACTCCATAATTTCTAAGTTTATCTGGAATGATAAATGTCCCAGAATTAAACTTACCACATTACAACATCCTAATAGCGCAGGAGGACTGGCTGTACCAAATTTTGAATTATATTATTGGTCGTTCCAGCTTAAGGCTCTTCATAATTGGGTTGATCCTCAATCTACAGTTTCATGGAGGGTGATTGAAGCTGACAAGGTTAAACCAAGTAGACTTCAAGATATTGTATTTACTGGCACAGGAAAAAAAGGGGATAATTATAAATTTGGTCCGGTTGTGGCTAACTCTATTAAAATCTGGAAAACGGTTGAACGTCGGATAGGTGGACCCTTCAAATTCTGTAACAGTACACCTTTATGGCACAATTTTAATTTTGTATGCGGAAATCGTCCATTTGTCCAACCCTCTTGGTCTACTTTGGGTGTAAACACGTGCGGTGATATATATGATAACCAGGGCCTCTGTTCATTTCAGACATTAAGAATCAAATTTTGTCTACCAGCATCTGCATATTTTGTTTTTCTTCAATTACGTTCTGCTCTCAACGGGCCTCATTTATCAATCTAACGTAGAAACGAGCGCAGATCCGAGCGCAGATCCGAGCGCACAAATCAACTTACGACAGCGCTCACGTGTGATTTATGAAACATTCGTATGCCGCCAATCCCATCGTACGAAAGATCGTGCGTTGATAAATGTGGCGGCTGAAAACAATCGTCATTTGAATATTACGCCCCTAAAAACACCCCGGTTTAGAAGCCTCGCCCCTAAAGTTTACGACACGGAGAAATATAACCCGGCCAAAAAGAGGAAGTAATCTTATGAAAGAGAAATCGATCTTACTCCAAAAACACACTTTAACCTTATAATTGCAAACAATGGCATTAATTTATATGTATATTAAATACCAGTAAATATAACGAAAAATGTATAAATATTATAAACACTATATAGATTTAGTTATCCTTAATCCACAACAAACCCTTTAAATTTAAAGGTATTACAAAACAAGAATGAAAAAAAAATAGTAGCTATAAAATTTTATATTAAACTATGAAGTAATACACAAATTAGGCTATTGGCATTCATTATAAACAGAATAGGCTACAATGTCAAGCTAAAATTAATTAAAGCGAAACTAAATGGTATTGGGCTCACAAGCCTCTCTCATTCGACATCCAAATGTTTCCATTTTTGCCATCTAACATTTGGTTGCTAAACTATTATCTATGATGTAAACAGGGCTTTGTACTTCACTTGAGTTCCAATATCCATGTAAAATATCACCCTTCACATGCGCAATAAATGTTTGTTTCAGCGCCGCACGCTGATTTTACAGTGGGCCTTGTAAATTGTGCAGTGTAATTTATGTTTGGTTGACTGCATTTTTGTTTGATTAATGGCTGAAATGTCAAGTTAGTAACGCTGAAATGTTGTGTGTGTGCGTGAGGCACTGCGTGATCACCCCGTCAGTTAAAATAAATAAAAGTTATAGAAAACAAATAAAATGCATTAAGAGTGTCACAAAAACGAAAGTGGCCTATACTTGTCGCACTGTTTTTTTTTTTATTTTGTTAATCTGTTAATTAAGAGAAATATATTTCGTGTAGCCCTATTTATTTGATTAATTTTATAATTTGTTTTTCTCGATTCACAGAATCGCTGCAGGTGCGTGATACGACGATGTGTGATTCCTCACGGTCTGTTGTTTCTGCTGCTATTTGTGCATAAAGCTAAAGCCCTGAAAGAAAAAAAAAAAAAAAAAAAAGCTTCGTTTGTCGGTTTAGGAAAATAATCTAAATGAACAAAATGCTGTCATTATACAATTCTCTATGCTGCACGCAAGTTCAGGCTGACTCAAAAACTTGCGTACACGAGCTCAGACCTGACGTGAGATTTGATCGTAGCCACCGCTCACGTCCATATTGATAAATTCCAAGTTTTGCGTAGAAACGACCGTACGCCCAAATTTCGGTCGTATGATCGTTTCGTAAATGGGGCCCAACGCGTATGGCGTTCCTTGGTCTTCTTCCATTTCCTCTCATCCTATGCGGGACTGTATTGCACCATCTGCTGGTCGGCCATCTGTTTCCTTAATATATAATAAAATTATTGATTGTATTACAAAACCTTTTTCTATTAAAACTATTTGGAATAGGGAATTATCTGACCTTTAATTTATCTGTCGACTGGGAGAGTGTGGGGTCTAATCTCAGCTTAACATCTAAAAATATGGCTCATCGTCTTATTCACTTCAAAGTCATTCATAGAGCATACATAACTCCTTACAAAAGATTTAAAATGAAACTGCAGTCAAATTTGAACTGCCATATATGTAACACTACATCATCGGGCACTTTTCTGCATATGTTTTGGGAATGTCCTGTCGTCATCAGTCTATGGACACATGTAAACCTGGTTTTGTCATCATTACTGCGAATTGATTGGTCTGTTAACCCAAGTTTGTGTCTTCTTAATGATGATTCTGGTCTCTGTATTAGTTCAATGCAAAAGAGAATGTTGTTTGCTGGTTTTACAGCTGTGAAGAAGACAATAATCCAGAACATGGTTTACACCACACGTGTAGAAAAACATATTGGATCCGTAGCTTCCTGCAAATAGTGTAATGTGAATGTACAACGGCGCGAGTTAGTGGGGCCAGGCCTTCGACCATTGATGCTTGACAGTGTTTTTTGTTGAATATACATGATTATATAAAGGAGTAACTTTTGTGTTTTTGTTGTCCTTCCCTCTCCCCCTCCCTTTTGATTGGACTTTGAGATGTTGAGTATGTGTCTGTTGTTTTGTTTTGTTGTATTTTGGATATTATGTTGTGTTGTGTGTGGAAAAAAAAAAATGTTGATAACAAAAAAAAAGATTGGATGACCAATAATTTTCTGCTATTAAATTCAGATAAGACAGAGATATTACTTATTGGACAAAAAAAACAATACACAGAATCTCTTGGATTACAATTTGTATCTAGACAGATGTCCTGTTACTTCCTCTACAGTCAAAAATCTAGGTGTTATATTAGACAGCAACTTGTCTTTTGAAAAAACATATTTCCAATGTTACAAAAACAGCATTCTTCCATCTTAGAAACATTGCCAAGCTACGGAACATGTTACCTGTTTCTGATGCAGAAAAGCTAGTTCATGCATTCATAACCTCTAGACTAGACTATTGTAATGCACTGCTAGGTGGTTGTCCTGTATCTTCAATAAACAAGCTACAGATAGCCAGCTAGAGTCTTTACCAGGTCAAGAAAATATGATCATATTACCCCAATTTTACAGTCTCTGCACTGGCTACCTATTAAGTTCCGTATCAGTTACAAAATATTATTACTTACCTATAAGGCCCTAAATGGTTTAGCTCCTGTGTACCTAACTAGTCTTCTATCACGCTACAATCCAAACAGCTCCCTAAGGTCGCAAAACTCCTAGTACCTAGAATAGCAAAATCCACTAAAGGAGTTAGAGATTTTTCATATTTGGCTCCCAAACTCTGGAATAGCCTTCCTGATAACGTTCGGGGTTCAGACACACTCTCTCTGTTTAAACTAGATTAAAGACACATCTCTTTAGCCAAGCATTCATATAATGCATCTCATAATCTTGTACTGCAGTTATATCTGATCAAACGCACATTATTATTCTTTAGCTTTGGTTGAACAACTTTTTTTTTTGCTTGGATGGAACAGCAGCTACGATAATTATGTCTCTATTTGTTTCTCTGTTTCTGGAATTAGTCTGGATCCAACCCTTAAATGATCTGAGATGACCCAACACCTGAGAAGAGATGGTGGCAACCCCTCAGAGGACCTCAGAGGATGCCAACCCTCAGACAACATACAGAATTACCAAATTTCGCCATAAGTTAAACATATTAAGTTTCTACAGTATATAAATATATTGTAGAAACTTAATTTCCTGTAAAGCTGCTTTGCAACGATTGTATCGTAAAAGGCACTATACAAATAAACTTGAATTGAATTAAATTATTTACTTTTTTTAGGGAGTAACACAATATTGTAATGCATTACTTTCCATAAAAAGTAACTCAATTATTTACTTTTTTAGGGAGTAACACAATATTGTGATGCATTACTTTTCATAAAAAGGAACTACAGTAAGTATCTCAATTGTTTACTTTTTAGGGAGTAACGTAATATTGTAATGCAGTACTTTTAAAAGTAACTTTCCTCAACACTGATGTTAGTCGATGCCTTAAAATAAGCGTACTTCTTTAAAGCACAACAAAATATTATAAAAAACATCATAATTTTAAGTGCACTTTAATGTCAAACATTGTACATGTCAAAATGCACAACATAGTCATGAAAGTATCTCTGTTTGAATACACTTAAACAGTCTTTAATTTCATTTAAACTATATGACCTGCAAGTTTTAAACGTATACGATTTGAAGTACACTAAGTGCACATTCAATTCAATTAAGGGAAAGGGAAAGCCCGGTGACTTTCCTCTCTAACCGTGTTCATCAATACAAACAAAATGGCCGTCTGGAGGAGTTTGTTATTCACACGCAGCAATGTCTTCCTCTCAGGGTCTGGAGCAGATCCTTCAGCCCGTCCCCAAAGATCAATGGAGGGTGAGAAGTTCATTATCTCAGATAAATCTATATCCCGCTCAGGCGGCACATCTCCACCCCGCTCCCTCTCGCCTTTTAATTGCTCCTCAGTCATCAGTCAGCGCAAACAGGGCTCGTTCCTCCCTCCCTCTCCTCATACAGCTCTAACGACATAAAGGCTAATTTTACGCCCAGCAATTGTTCCATTTAATTACTTACTGTCTTTCTGCTTCAACCTCAATCAATAATGTCCTTGTAGAAGATGAACACGTTTCTTTAAGTCTTTCACCGGCTGTAGTGTTTCCGTATCGTCATCGGACGCGTACAAACGCTCGACAAGCAGAGCAGAAAGCGGAGCCCTTACAAAAAAGAACTGCAGTATATTGAAGTACAACTGCAGCAAAACTGCAGTACAAAGCAGTATAACTGCAGTATTATTAAGCACAGCCATAGATTTGCAGTACAATGACAGTACAACTGCAGTACATTGAAGTACAACGGCAGTAAAACTACATTACATGTTAGTACATCTGCAGTCAAATGAAGTACAACTGTAGTTTTGCAATATAATGAAGTACTGAAATGCATGTATAAACCTAACACTCATACTACATTACTGCAGCTGTGGTAACAGTTGGCTACTACTGTACAGCAAGAAAAAGCTATGGACCACTGCTATGCAACATTAACCCTTAAGCTATCTTAAATAATAATAATAATAATAATACTATCAAAAGTTGTCTTAATCTAAATGGCATGAGACTTGGTGACTTTGTGGACACTTGCTGACAATCCAGTTTTTCAAATAAAATCAAGAAATCAGCCACAACACAAAAAGTATAGCCAATGCATAAAAGATGCAAATGGTTTGTGTACGTTTATATGGAGTTCTCAAAATTCATGGGTAAACATACACAATATTTTGTACTATATTTGTACTAAGGATTCAACGATAAAAATTATTTTCCCAAAGCATTAATTTTCTCCTCCTCACATTTTACATTGAGATACTGTCACAATAAATCTGATTCTGATTGTTAATCTCGTTATTAATTATTTTAATTAAGCGAGTACACATGCGATTTTCAATTCATGTTTATTTGTATTGCATTTTGTAAGTTTTATACACATATATACATTTAATTTGTCACATTCTGAGATTAAAACATGCAGTCAATACAAGAAATATAGTACATTTATATTGAGTTATTCTAATGAATAGATGGGTAAGCATATACACAATGCAATGTTACTAAATTTGTACTAATGATTCAACCATAAACATTCTTTTTTCAAAGCATTAATTTTCTCCTCCTCACATAGTACATTGAGATACAACAGTAAATCAGATTCTGCTTATTGTTTAATCTCTTTCATATGTGTTTGGTAGGGGCAAAATGACAAGCCCATCTGGTCTTTTTACAATTTCTATACATTTGTTTGTTACTTCAGATGGAAGTACTGCCTTGTAGCCTGCACAGAATGTGACATTAAGTATGTGAGAATCCATGCAAACATACTCTGTTCGCTTTTTGTGAAAGGCTTGAATTTGATTTGTTAACCTTACCAGTAAAACTGGTTGTTTGGGGGTGGCCTGTGTTTGAACAACAATGATGTGTTCAATTTTTGCAACCTGTTGCCCAATGGTTACCAAGGAATTACATCTGGAGTATTTTGAGTCATACTGATCAGTGGAGTAGAGTGTCCCATCACAAACAAACCTCTGAAAGTAGGTGGCTTGATTTTGTTCTGTATGAATTCCAGAATCCTGTAGTAGGATGTGCTGAGACATTGGTAGCTCCTTCACCTGACCATGACCAAAAAAATTGCAGCTACTGACCCGTGCAACGTTTTTGCACAAGGAATAACCCCGAAGTGTTGATGAAACGTATTCATGTGCCAGGGAGTCTTCTGCAATGTAAACTCTCGATAATATTTTTAGCTCCTTTAGTCTTGCTAGATTTTGAGTTATTTGCAATGGTACATGTTGTGTTCCATTGAAAAGTTTGAGCAGTCTACCATTATGTCCTTCAAAGACGAATGTTGACGTCAAGGACAAAGGTCCATGTCTTCTGACACTCTCAGCTAAGTGGGTGAGGAGATGAATGTTGTAAGACACTTCTTGCTTTCCATACAGAGACTCGGTTAGAAGTACAAACTCACAAAGAGCCATGTGAGCCTTGTCGATGTTCACATGTGAAATATGTGAACTAGTTAGCAGATAAACGGCAAAGGCTAGGAGCATCCAGTGGTGGAAATACTGTGTCGGGATTAAACCCATCAGTATAAACGGAGAGATTAGAAGAAATGTTCTCCACTCACTTCCTTTCCATTTTTGCCGTTCTTTTACAGATCGTGGCAGACGGGTTATCTCGCTAGGTGGCCGGACTGATTTCAAACGTTTGTCTATCTCTTTCAAGACACTTGGATTTTTGACGTTTACATCTGGCACTTTGTTGTCAAACCACAAGCCTGTTATTTGGCGCACTACTCCAAGAAGTACACTATGTAAATAGTCTGGAACAAAACTTTCTGCCATGTCAAAACACTGTAATGTGGTCAAAAGACTTGGTCCTTTAACACCATTGACTGGGTTATTTACAGAGGCCAGTTCTGCATCATGGATCATGCCCTTGTGTGTTCTCAGACTAGGAATGGGTACTGAGAGTGGGTAGACCCTGGTAAACCCATCACCCTTTTCCACTCTCTCTCCAGAATGAGTGCAAAAATTACAGCCATGTGCCCCATTAAACTGGTTTAAATTTTGCACTGGAGCCCTTGCAACAGAGTCAACTGTGCATAGAATCGCAGCAACTTTTGAACATTCATAAGTTTTTGTCACAGTGTTGTGCCACACAACACCTTCAGATTCTAAAGATCTGCACTCTTCAATGAATGGTTTTAGAAAGCTTTCCATTTTTGGCTTGGTTTGCCCAAACCAGAGTGCAGGCACCAACACAAAGTTTTTTCGTTCAGAAGGATGGACTTCGTTTATGGTACACTGAATTGGCCACATTGAATAGCTTGAAGAGTTAAACACTGGGACACCATCTGTATTCCATGTCAAAGATATATTGCCCTGGTCTGTCAGCATTGGAATTCTCTTATACAGTGTACCATCACTGATATCTTGGATGCAATCAGAGTTGTTTTTCTGTGATAGTTTCTCATTAAGGTTGTGATTTTCAAAAAGATTTTTAATTTCATCTCTCAAGGGGGTATACATCAAATAATAGCCTTTACTCAGATGTTCTGATACTTTGCATTCTGTATCACACATTGGACATAGAACACTCTCGACATCTAGTATGCCAATGTAAGCTCCACAGTCAGGATTCAGACAATAGTGATGTAACTGCCAGCTGGTCGTGTCAAAAGCACGCTTGAACAGGTAGTTGGTGGAGGGTAAACTATTTTCAGGGAGAAGCATCTGCAGCAGATGCAGTAAATCTTGACTTCCTGCCTTGGTCACATGGTGGCGTAGCATGTAGCCCAGAAGTGCAGTCAGACTTTCCCCTTTTGAAAGTTTGGCTCCAGGATACAAAGGCTGGTCTCCATCAATGATACAAGTGGTGGTTCTGATATTTCCATCCTCAAGATTGGAACTGCTTTGCTAGAGATGAAAAATGAGAAGGAAATAAATGTATGTATGGTAATTTAAAGTCATTTTACATTCCATTTGTCCACATTACTCATGCTGAACTTTCAAAAAACAGTGCTGTCAGTGGTTTACTGTAAAATCAAATGTACTGTGAATTGAAATACAGCGATGTAGTGTAAAATAGACAAATATACTAAATAAAACAATAATATCACTTAAATATTAAGTTAATTGCACTAAGTAGAAAAATAGTTATGTGTGAACTCAATTGATCAGGAGAGTTGAACTGAAGTGTTATTTTATGATTAATTGATTGCTTTATTTATACTTAAATTAAATCAATTTAAAGTAATAATATCATATAAATATTAGTTGTTAAATTTGAATGGTTGGCGCAATCGGTTTTTTCCCCAAATTAAATGTTATCTTCCATGGTATTATTTCGGTAACATAATTTTTTTTCAACTTTTAATTCATCTGTATTACTGTAAATACATATTAATAAAGGATAACTTCATCATAAAAAGTAAGGCTTAAACAATAATTGTTTCATTTAGACACTGTCCATGGATGTGTTTGATCAGTTGGCTATTTGTACATTATAGCACATTTGCTTAACAAGCAAACATGTCCTTTATTAGACTATACCCTACAAAATGTACCTCTTCATTGCTCAACCATTGTGTGTTTTGCTCTTCATCTTCTATATCACCACCTGATATGTCATCTGGCTGAAGAAAAATGTAAATGACCGTCAGGCTTACAAAAAATATAAAATAAAATGGTAAACTGTAAAAGGATTGGTAACACTTTACAGTAAGATATCATTTGTTAACTAACCATGAGCAATACATTTGTTTATTAGTTAATACAAATATAGCTGTTAATTGTTTGTTCAGTGTATTAACTAATGGTAATAAATACAACATTTGATTTTAATAATGTATTAGTAAATGTTGAAATTAACTTTAACTAAGATTAATCCATGCTGTAGAAGTATATTGCTCATTCTTAGTTCATGTTAACTAATAAAACCTTATTGTAAAGTGCTACCAATTGATTGACTGCATGGTTAGCAATCAAAATGAAATAAATATGATTAAAATTATAAAAGAATATATGTAAAATCAAGAGCAAACTAAATATTTTTTAATACCTCAGTGAGTTGCCTAGCTGCCTCTTCTCTGCAGAGCAGTTGTGTCTTCTTCAGAGTCAGCATCAACTCGGTTCTCTGTGTGTGTCTAAAGTAAAAAACAAATTACCTTTAAGCCAGTTGTGTGTCCATGTATTGCATAATGTGTATTATTTTAATGAATAATTATTAAAAATACTGTTAAATAATATTTACGGAACTGAATTAGAGGTTATATTGGCTGAGATGTAGTTATTTAATTGAACTTGATTTATTTTACCTGAGGTGGCAGGCTTGCAACATCACCTTCCCTGCTATTTCTCCGTACACTTGTGCTCCTGTGGGGTTCTTCTTCGTCATCTTCCAGAAATATTTTGTACTTGTTTCTTCTGGGATTTTTTTTTTTTTTGGAATATAGTCATCTTCTAAAAAAGATTTGTATTTTTTTCGCCTGTTGGACATTTCACCCTCATAGAGAATTAGCACGTGCGTGACTAGATCTTCTTCGCGCGATCGTTGCCCTGACAACGAGTCTCGAGAGCAGCTGATCTTTGATGAGCGAACCAACTGCCAGTCAGCGTATTTTAGTTCAGGATGGACATAAAATACGTTTTGGTAGATTTTTTCACAGACAACACCGTTCATATATGTGAACTTTCACAAATAAAACACAAACACATGTCAAAACTACACCCTGAGGCCATTCATGAGTGGAACAAAGAAGAGGAAGCATATGTTCACTGGAAGAAAACTTCGTCAGGCGAGCTGGAGCGTTGGCCTTGTCGAGTCATCCAGTTTAGTAGTGAGTATGCTATAACGTCTAATGTACTCATATCTTTGGTTATTTAATTTAGAGAGCTGTACAAATACGTTTATTTATCTTTTATTCAACACAGTTGAGAAAATAGGGGGAAACAAACGCTGCTTACGTACTGATTTGTAGCGCACGCGCAATTAAGGCACGAGCACGAGCCTCGGGAGGACTGATCAACACAGAACTCAAGTCTGATAGAAAGACAAAACAATGTTGTTTTTTGGAAGTGATACATTCACTGTCATGTTTTAGTAATACAATTACCAGAAGTAAACTGACCATTTATGGGATCCATTTTATTGCGTTGTAAAGATATTAGTTTCAATATGGTGATAAAGTGAGACTGATTAATCGTAGGCTATCATTAAAATCTCACTCCAAACAGTTAACGTTACAATCCTTTGTTAATAGACAAATGTATTATGCTATGAAGCTCAACAATTAAAATATAAGTAAAAACTTATGAAAAAAAAAACATTTATAACAATGGAATAAACAAACTGCACTGAATGTGTCTTTGTTTGTTTGTTTTTAGGAGAGCGTCAGCCCCTAATTGACTTGAGAAAAAAAATCGAAAATGGCCGTGACTTTGACAGTATACCCCTCTTTGCAACAGAGGAAGCGTTAGGAAAGGGTAGAAGAGAGAAAGTAAAAAGGTCCTCAACAGATGTTGGTGAGACTTCATTTCTAGACCTGGTAAATGGATAAAATCTCAATCACATTCTTCCTCAAATGTCAACCTGATTTTAGATAGTATTTAAATGAGATCAAGAAATCCAGTTACATGTAGGCCTAAAGTCCTGTATATTTCATACATGTACTAAATGAACTGTAGACAAGCATTTATGTTTTTTTTTATAGTTTAATATTTCTGGGATACTTTTTTATTGTGTGATTTCTATTTTTAGGAAAATGCACCGGTAACAAAAAAAAAAAAGACCAAAAACATAATTCAGCAGAAGATTATGGCTGCGGTGAAACAAAGCTGCACTCAAATAAAGGTGAGCAGGAAGCTACGTTATCTTTTATAAACTATAACTTTACAGCTAGAATACATAATAACGGATATTTTACTTCAGGAACCAAGACCGGCTGTGGGAGTGCTGAAGGATTCAAGTGTACCAAGTCCTTTGTCTCCTCAGCCATGTAAGAGGTCAGACATGGCTGAAGAGATCAAAGAGTTAAAACATGAAATTAAAGAGCTTAAAGAAGATTTAAAATATGAGCGGCGCTTCAGGATAAAAGCAGAGAGAGAGCTGAGGGAGTGGAAAGGTAATGAAATCTAGCTATAGCACAGCAATTGTTTTCAATTTTCAGTTCTCAACTTGTGAACTATCTTCTTCAGTATATATTATACCATGTTCTTTTTGAATCCTCGATTCTGATTGGCTGGAAGGTGTGCACAATGAATGCACAGGTTACAAGTCAGTTGAATCACTGTTCTAAATTAATGTGCTGCTTTTATTGTAGGACACACACATACAGACACTAATTTTTTTTTTGATTTTAGATTAGAATTTTGAATGAAAGACCAAGAGGATAAATGGTGCCAATAGATGTGGAGGGCACTGTAAAGGTTTTGTGGATTGTGAACATGATTGTGTCGCTCTGCTTTTTTCCAGAAATGCATGCTGTTGTGCAGGACCTAAAAGGCACAGTAGGAGAAATAAAGATGATGTGCATTTCAAAGCAGAAGCCTGACACTCTGCAGACCTCATCTTGTCAGAACATCGGTTCTCAAATTCAAGAACCATGCTCTGCTCAAGGAAGTGAGCAGGTAAGTAGGTCCCAATTATACAGTTATTGTATTTTATTCCATTTTCTGTCAGAATTTTCAATTCTAGCTAGGTGTGTTAAAATCTACCTCTTTTACATAACACAACTTGTGGTTGCTGATGTTGTTTTTAACTCTGTACCGGGCAAACCAAAAGTATTTGGATTTTGCTCTGTGGCTTTATAATTTATTCGAAAAGGCATTTCTGAGCCATTTTGTTTTACTTTTTACTTTTAAAAGTTTTACTTTTACTTTTTCAGAAAAGAAAAGAAAACAATCTGTTCTCTGCTGTTCCCCACTAGGTAGTCGATTACATCAATTTGGGAGAGGGGGTGCGGATCAAGAAAAGCCAGTTTGATAGGATCAACACCCAAGATTTTAAAAAATTTACCAGCGAGCTTTTCCTTGTAACCTTTGGGCGAGAAACTCTTGCCACTCACTCTCTAAATGGAAGAAAGGCACCCAATGCAGAGACCAGCAAGGAGGCACTTCCAGCTCACACAGTGTCCGTCTTAATAGGTAACTCCTCATGTATTTCTACAGACTAGCTCTGCTGTGAAAGAGAATGTGGGATTTTTATCAGTTGATTTATAATTTTTTTATTTGTCAAACTATTTAGTTTGTTTCAGTCCATATATATAATTAGTTGTTTATAGTTGGTGTGATTAGGGGAAGTGACTCAATTAGGGTCAACCGATCTAATTTTTAAGTATTTTCGAATTGTTATATTAATAGCTTTCAGAATTAGGTGAGTATTAAATCAATATTTATCTCCCATTTAAATAGCATGTGATCTTTTGTCATCAAATGATGATTAAAATACTTATTTAATTGCAAATTTAAAAACTCTGGAGTGGAATTAAAACACCTTTTGTACTTGCATGTTCTTAAGCCCCCTATGCCTTTTACATTTAAATTCTTAACATTTCAAAAAATACATAAAAAAATAAACACTTTAATTCAGATTTTTTTACAATCATTAAAGAATTGTTGATAAACTGTATACATATGGAAAACTGTTTTTTTAACATAATAACATCAACTATTTTCAGATGTTAAACAAATTATATTTTAAATATCAAAAAGATAAATCATATCAGTTAGCATATGATTTAAGTTTTAGTACTTCTCCAGTGACTGCTGGATATTATCCCAGATAACTTGAGAACAACATATTTACCTTGCCTAATAAAAAGTAAAGTTTCAACAACAGAAATAATAAATTTCCATGATTTTTACAAGTGGAATTTGCTCTATATGTGAGCTTAATGAGACCACTTCCCCATGCATTTTTCATTGTATTATATGGAAGCAAATAAGAGACATAAGTGTTTGAAATTTAACAGCCACTGAATACTTAGTTTTGAAATATTTTATTTAGAAAAACATTTATCTGAATTTATTTGCTCTGAATTCACCCCTTTGAAATTATTTTACTTTGGAAACCATGTATCTGAATTTATTTGTTTCGAATTTTCCTCTCAAAACCTGAATTTCGATGAATATTTTTCAATGCTCACAAATTCAGATAAAAATAAATAAAATTAACTTACAGAATTTCAGATAAAATAAATTCAAGTTGATAAAATTTGAGTGCTCAAATTCAGATCTCAAATTTCAAGTTAATATTTTTCAAAGAAAACATCAGTCTAATTCGACTGCTCAAATTCAGATCGAAAAATTCAAGTTAAAAATTCACATGGTTACATCCGGGCTACCCAGGATAGGAAAAACAGTTGAGCGCCTATCAGAGCACGACGATCATGTGCGCAAGGTATACAGTAGGTGGCGGTAATTCTCCTAAGGAGTGAACGGCTATGAAACGGAAAGAAGAAGAAGGAGAAGAGCACGACGACCTGTCTGTTCCAAGAAGTCGATCGGCACGGAGGATGTTAGACCAAAGATGACTTCCAGGGAAAACGAAGGCGCCCCGGTAAGTTTGCCGTTTATGTACAATCGGACTCAGGGCTCGACAGAACAGAAGTATATTGTTGCTAATTATGTTTGAAACACATAACGTTAGATGGTTTGTGTGACTCGTCTCTCTATGTAACGTTAACGTTAGGTAACTTAAGTCAGTTAGGCAACGGTAGCCCACATGTACTCGTATTGAACCGAAACGGTACGGGCGTCACGGTTCGGTACACGAATTTACACGGAGAATACACAGTATAAAAATAAATAAAACTCGCGTGCAAATGAATTAATTTAGTGCGGAACTAGGCTAACTGTTTAGATACGCGGGTTCTTTAGGGACGCCTTCTTGCCCGTACCGTTTCGGTTCAATACGAGTACATGTAGGCTACCGTTGCCTAGCTGACTTAAGTTACCTAACGTTACATAGAGAGACGAGTCACACAAACCATCTAACGTTATGTGTTTCAAACATAATTAGCAACAATATACTTCTGTTCTGTCGAGCCCTGAGTCCGATTGTACATAAACGGCAAACTTACCGGGGCGCCTTCGTTTTCCCTGGAAGTCATCTTTGGTCTAACATCCTCCGTGCCGATCGACTTCTTGGAACAGACAGGTCGTCGTGCTCTTCTCCTTCTTCTTCTTTCCGTTTCATAGCCGTTCACTCCTTAGGAGAATTACCGCCACCTACTGTATACCTTGCGCACATGATCGTCGTGCTCTGATAGGCGCTCAACTGTTTTTCCTATCCTGGGTAGCCCGGATGTAACCATGTGAATTTTTAACTTGAATTTTTCGATCTGAATTTGAGCAGTCGAATTAGACTGATGTTTTCTTTGAAAAATATTAACTTGAAATTTGAGATCTGAATTTGAGCACTCAAATTTGATCAACTTGAATTTATTTTATCTGAAATTCTGTAAGTTAATTTTATTTATTTTTATCTGAATTTGTGAGCATTGAAAAATATTCATCGAAATTCAGGTTTTGAGAGGAAAATTCGAAACAAATAAATTCAGATACATGGTTTCCAAAGTAAAATAATTTCAAAGGGGTGAATTCAGAGCAAATAAATTCAGATAAATGTTTTTCTAAATAAAATATTTCAAAACTAAGTATTCAGTGGCTGTTAAATTTCAAACACTTATGTCTCTTATTTGCTTCCATAGTATTAATGCAATAGATTTGGGTAACAATTCCTATGAAGCCTGTACTTATAATGCAGCATTATAAGGATATTCTTAATGTATTATATTCTTATAATACATGCATAATGCTTTTTAAACAAGCTTATAACATGTTGTATCATCTTATAAAAAATCATAACAACACTAACAATACATTATGATGCTTACCTATTTGTGGTCATAACGTTTAAGAGTGCATAACACCAGGTGAAGACTTTATATTGCATTATACTATAAACATATAAACAAATAAACATATAAACAAACTTATAATATAAGTGTTATATCTTCTCATGGATAATCGTAACAATAGTAATAATACTTATTTGTGGTAATAACTATTAAGAGTAAGACGGTTTATAACACACAATGAACAATTTCATTCACTTATGTAATAATGGATTATATATCCCATAGTTTCATATATTTTGCTTACCCAAGACTCATATCTTGACATTGTTGACATTGAAGATCTGCGCAGTATCATTTTACATCTTATGAGTCTCTTTTACTGCTTAAAGTAAAGGGACAATAACAAAGTCTTCTTTTAAACATCTAAAGCGGTTATAAGACATTTGCTTTTTACATTTTTATTGCAATACATCGAAAATGAAACATGTTCCATATGTGCAATCAACAAAACAATATTGTATTGTTTTAAATGTAAAAGAGTTTCCAGTGAGTTAAAGGGATAGTTCACCCAAAAAGAAAAATTATATCATCATTTATTTACCCTCATGTCGTTCCAAACCTGTATTAAGTTTGAAAAAAGAAAAAGAAAAAAACACAATTGTAAACCAATACAGGTTTAGTCACAACAACATGAGGGTGAATGAATTATGACATTTTTTTATTTTTGGGTGAACTGTCCATTTAAACTCACTGGAAACTCTTTTACATTTAAAAATACAATATTGTATCTTAAGTCAACAATGTCAAGATACAGTATGACTCTTGGGAAATCAAAATATATGAAACTATGGGATATATAATCCATTAGTACATAATTGAATAAAATTATAAATCGTCATACTCTTAATACTTATAACCACAAATAAGTATTATTACTATTGTTGTTATCAATGAGACGATATAACACATTATAAGGTTGTTTATAAGGCATTATGCATGCATTATAATACAATAAAAATACCCTTGTAATGTATTATAAATACAGGCTTCATAAAAAAGTGTTATGCTATGTCTTTATAATGTGTAATGTAAATATAATGCATTTTAACTTTAGTAACAATAATTTATGAAAAGATACAATGCAATATACTGTGCATTATGAACACATTAATTATGTATTATACATAAATGTTTTAAGAAGTAAAGTGTTACCTTAACTTATTTTACTTGAAATGTTCATAGCCATTAATGCTGATCAATATGCCATTACAAATGAATTGGGAACAGTGAATGAATACTTACCCCAAACATTTGGTGACACCACAATGCAATATTCAGTATTTAAGCATTATATGCCTATGTTGTAGACTGTAACTGAAACTTGACAGTTTTTCTGAATCTTTTTTTCTTTTCTTTTTCAGACTATATCCAAAAGAAATTCAGTGTGTCTTCATCTGATGTAAAGGCAGTCATAAGAACCAAGCTTAACAATGAGGACAAGCTATTCAAAAAACGAAACCTTCCTGAGTAATGGAAATAGACTATAAAGTGTTTATTTGCAAATGATTAATTTATTCATTTATTTCCTTACTCTCAGACGGTTATTTAAAGTTTAAATTAAAATAAAAAACACATGTATTGTTACATTGCAGTTTCACTGTTGTTTTGTACATAAATTCATATGTGTGTGAAAATAAAACATAATTTTCTGGATAATCCGGTTGTATCTGTACAGCATTTTATTAGTACTTGTACTTTAGTTGTATTCTGTATTTTAGTTGTACTTCAGCTGTATTGCAGTAATACTGCAGTTGTATTTTAGTAATACTTCAGCTGTACTGCATCTGTATCGCAGTATTATTTTACTAGTACTTTAGTATTGGAGCGGTAATACTGCATTTGTACTTCAGTAAAACTTCAGACATCTTTTTTCTACAGTAATACTGCAATATTGCAGTTTTTTCGTGTCCAAAAAACTGCATTTTTCTACATGTAACAAAAACTGTAGTATTACTTCTAAAAAACTGCAGTAAATTTTTGTAAGGGAGTTATTATGCAGCCGACAACTTCACGTTCTAACTAAGATTAGATGTTGTGATGTTGGGTTGGTTAATTGGTCTGTGTAGGTGATGGATTAAGGTCAGCATCTTAAAAGTTAAATTCGAGAAACTTGCTTCTGTAATCTGATGCAAAATGTAGGGAGGGACTTGATTGTGTTCGTCGGGAATTGACTGGAAAGGTTGCTGGAAGGGAGGGGTTTCAAAATTAGAGGGTGACGTCAGACAAGGAGAGTAATTTCAGAGTCAGAGCAAATGATTTTAAATGAAAGATTATGAAATATTCCCAGAGGTTTTGAAAAAAAACGAGTGGGAGTGTTTAAGTGAGGGAGCGAGGGATTTGATTATTTGGATACAAACAAGATCATTTGATCATTGAAATCCAATAAAAGCTCAGTAAGGTGTTTTTTTTATAATTATTAATAAATTACATTTTAATAATTATTACTTTTTAGTGGACAAAAATAAATAAATAAATACATACATAGAGACCTAGGCTCTGAATATATTATGTAATAATATTATTATTTAGCATTTTTTTAACCTTAAGCACAAATATGGAAATTATATTAAAATATATGATATTATATTATATTCCATTATTTGTATAATTTGTGTTGATATTATACTTTTATTGTACTTATAAAGTATACTGTACAATATTAGTTTCCAGTGGACAAAAATGCTTATTTCAAAAACAAACAAATAAACGAACGAACGAACCAATCAGTCAATCAATCAATCAATAGAATATTTAATTTTAATTTTATCGTATGTGCATTTACTGTTATGGAACTTGTTTTCCAAAAATTTAAATCCATATTATGTATTATATTATCCAACAGATAACTTAATACTTATTACTTTTGCATGAAGAAGAAGAAGTAACATAACTGTTACTTCAGGAGTTCATAGTGATGCTTTGTGTTTCATTTTAATTTCACCTTATGCACAATTTTATATCTTACACTGTAAGAGACACAATGTTTGTGTATTTAATATAGTGTAAATACATGGTTCACCATAATTTTATGAAAATTATCCATTATGAATCCATTATATTACATATTATCCAGCCGTTCTGAGCTCCATTGTATTTGTTAAATAATTATTAATTTATTATAATAAGTAATAATATACTTTGGCACACTTTTGTTTTGTTTTTAACAATACTCAAAAGTCAGGCAATGTGAGAACAGGGTCAAGCCTTCATCACACTTTGTTCATGTGCCTCTCACCGCACTGGGCTGATAACAGCAGAGAAGCAGCATATGGATGGAGAATGATGGCAGGACTAAGCGTTCGCTGCAGTGCTAGCAGTAAGAGAGCACTAATTAGAATGAAATGACTCTACTGCAGCCCACATCCACACAACTCATTTATCTTCATCTGCTTAGCGCTGCGTGCTGGCAGGACAAACACTTCTGATCCTCCCTTCCCTCTCTCCATCCATTCATCAGTTTTTCATCTTTAACACTCTCTCTCACTCCGTCATTTCGCTGTTTACCGTTTTATGGATGCCCCTTTTTCCTCTCCCATCAACGACTTCCTGTTGCCGCTCATTCATTTCCTGCCCGGGCCAACTTTCACATTACTTTTCATTTCTCTCCCCATCGGCAGCATCTCGACATCTTTCTATCTCATCTCTCATCCACCAGAGGCCAGCAGGAAGGGGAAATGCTGTTTTAAAGGACAGAAAGAGTGAAGTCAGGCACAGAGGAGATCAGGGACACGATGAAGCAGGCTGGGATAGATGAAGACTGACTGTCAGAGCGAGCGTGCAATAAAACACACACACTACGGGGTATATAAATACAGAACTGGCTTCATTTCAGGCCGCAACTGAAACGAAATGTGAAAAAAAAAGAATTTTTGTAAAGTATGATTTTTGTTAGCTAAATGTTTATTTAACATAGTTCTCACTAAAAAAACATGCAATATGTGCAAATAATGCTTTTGAATACTTAATGCCTCAAATACTTTAAGACAGATGGAGATAAAACTGCCCTTTGACTCACTTTTATTTCAGTGCCCATGAAATATGGCGTCCTTTTGCAGTAAACTGAGGCATGTCTCTGGCCAGAAAAGCTATGGACTTGATGTTAAGAGCTTTGGTAAGTAAAATCATATGACCTGTCCTGTTTGCATGACCACTCTTTGAGCTGCCACAGCCAGACATAAATAATAGTAGTGCAGGACTAACAATAAATGAAATACACAACCGCACAGCGGTTCAACAGTCAGCGCACATGGCCATCAGATCAACAACTTGGACCTGATCTTCAAACAATCTTTCTTTGGTACACTCCCTGAACTCTGCTTGAATGGTTTACAGCATTTCGATACAGCACAGGCAAACTCACATCACACTAGATAAACATTTTGGATACTTTTAAACTTGAGCTTTTGGTGCGACCCCAAGTTTGGTTTGATGTGATTGATGTTTCAAAAGAATATTTCAGCCATTTTTTATGCTTACTGTTATTAAAAAGTTATCTGCAAAAGTCATGTAGTGCAACCAAAAACCTCAAGTGGTCTAACCAACATGCAGAAGAAAAAAAACCTTGTGTTTCAAGTTCAACAAGTCTCTTGAAATACCAGAAACATTGTGTAAAATTGGTTGTGAAATGTCATGTGGTGCAAATTCATAAAAAAGTAATGATGTTTATGAAATAATAATTCATTATATCTGTAAAAAATACTTTTTTGACATTTAGTCATTTAGCAGACGCTTTTATCCAAAGCGACTTACAAATGAGGACATTAGAAGCAATCAAATCCAACAAAAGAGCAACAACGTGCAAGTGCTATGACAAGTCTTGGTTAGCCTAACGCAGTACACGTAGAAAGGTTTTTCTTTTGTTTTTGTTTTTTTAAGAAAATGAGTAGATAGAATATAGAAAAAAGAAACCTAGTGTTTTTATATATATATATATATATATATATATATATATATATATATATATATAAGAAACAAGTCGATAGAATAGAAAAAAGAAAGCTAGTGTTAGTTTTTCAAGGAAAGCTAGCAGTTAGAGAATAAATATACAATTGATAGAGGGTCAAGTGTGTGTTGTTTTTTTAAATAAAAAGAAGACAGATAGATAAAATAGAATTAGAATAGAGAGTGCTAGGGTTTAGAGGGTCAAATAAAGATGGAAGAGATGTGTTTTTAGCCATTTCTTGAAGATGGGTAATGATTCGGCTGCTCTGATTGAGTTGGGCAGGTCATTCCACCAGAGGGGAACAGTTAGTGAAAAAGTCTGTGAAAGTGATTTTGTGCCTTTTTGGGATGAACAATAATGTGTCGTTCACTTGAAGAATGCAAGCTTCTAAAGGGTACATAGGTCTGAAGTAATGAATTTAGGTAAAGGGGTGCAGAGCCAGAGGTGGTTCTGTAGGCAAACATTAATGCCTTGAATTTAATGCGAGCAGCTATTGGTAGCCAGTGCAAATTGATGAACAGAGGTGTGATGTGCGTTCTTTTTGGCTCATTAAAGATTAATCTTGCAGCGGCATTTTGGATTAATTGTAGAGGTTTGATGGAATTGGCTGGAAGACCTGCCAAGATAGCATTGCAATAGTCAAGTCTGGACAGAACAAGAGCTTGAACAAGGAGTTGACACCACATGACATTTTATTTTTTTTCACACCAATATGAAACCAACATGAATACATTTAGAAAATATTGGTAATTTTTTTTTACATAAATCCCTATTCTTTTTCACTTTATTGTTTTAATGCACCATTGAAATTTAAGTCATTTTCCATTAATTCGTAAACTAACTAATCATAAACCACTACTTGTGGTTGTACTCAAGTTGATTATGTAAATGTATAGTAATTCGGACTCAAAAAGACAACTTGAAAGACGACCTGTGGTTTCAGTGAGAGAACAGTGGAATTCATTAGGTGCAACTGATTTAAGAATTATAGGTCTGTTCGCCATGTTGGTAATTGAATTAGCCGAATCTCTAAATAAATTAACAGCCAGACAATAAATAATACATTTGGCATTGTAAAGCAGACACTCAGCAGCAATAAAGTGCAGGGCAGTAGGTGTTAATTTATCGCTGGACCCCTGTGAGTTACCCTGGTATTGGAATTCTCTTTTGCACTATGGGACTTGCTTCTGTGATTGATCTGCATCCTATTTAAGAATTGCTCAGGGTGAGATTTTCTCCAGATGCTCACAGAGAAATAAAGCATTCCTACGGACAATAAAAAACGAGAATGCATTTCATTGTGGACACCTAGAAATAGTTGCCCAATCAAACACATTAGTGAAGTTCTATTAATACGACAAGGAGTTTGGTGTACTGCAAATCTCTGCGCACAAATGTTGACGTCATGGACAAGGGTTTGTATTAGAGTTGAATAATGAATATGTTGAAGAGTTTAAGCCTCCAGTTTAGAGTTCTCCAAACAAGTCTGTTATCATGTACTCAAGTCATTCTAAACTTGTATGAATTTCTTTCTTTCGTAAACTTTTGACTGTCACATAACATAAGTAAGAAAAATCCTTAAGATCACAGAAATATCATGCCAATCAGACTTGCATCATGCATTTGCTCTGCAAGTGAATCAATAATCAACATTGGAGCACATGATACATTTATTTTTTTGCGGCATTAACGTCTCTGTCAACATACTGTATGTTTGCTGCTTTGACGCAGCTTCTGTGTGGAGAAGAATCACTTTAGGCCAATTTAACCATAATATAATTGGCTCGTAATGCGATGATAGTGAATAGGGTCAGGTCCCCACACTGCGGGGGATTTCTGCGTCTTGGAATAATTCCAATATTTCAGTTGTAGCAAGCAAGAATCAATTTCTGTCATAGATGATACTCCTAACAATTTTGACTGAATCCTCTGATAGATAGGCTATAGTACATTCAGCTCATGGCTAGCATATTGTTAGGCTTTGTTATAGATTTTAGAGCTTGCTATAAGGTATCTTTAAGGGTATCCATGGACTTGCTCCAGAGTTTATCTCTGACCAGTAACAGAATTCCAATAATGTTAGACGTTTTAAAGGGGTCATATGATGCGATTTCAAGTTTTGCTTTCTCTTTGGAGTGTTACAAGCTGATTGTGCATAGATAAGATCCCTGAAGTTGCAAAGACTAAAGTCTCAAAACCAAAGAGATTCAATTCAATTCAAGTTTATTTGTATAGCGCCTTTTACAATACAATCGTTGCAAAGCGCTTTACAGGAAATTAAGTTTCTACAATATATATATACATTGTAGAAACTTAATATTAACTTATGGCAAAATTTGTTAATTCTGCATGTTGTTGGGGGATCAGAGGTTGGCATCCTCTGAGGTCCTCCGAGGGGTCGGCATCATCTCTTCTCAGGTGTTTGGTCATCTCAGATCATTTAAGGGCTGGATCCAGACTGAAGCTTGTGTAACTCCTAGTTACCACGGGATGTTAATCCCGTGGCAGAAACAGAGAAACAAAGAGACATAATTAGCGTAGCTGTTGTTCCATTCAAGCAAAAATGATTTGTTCAACCCAAGCTAAAGAATAATAATGTGCGTTTTGATCAGATATAACTGCAGTACAAGATTATGAGATGCATTATATGAATGCATTATGTGAATGCTTGGCTAAAGAGATGTGTCTTTAATCTAGATTTAAACAGAGAGAGTGTGTCTGAACCCCGGACGTTATCAGGAAGGCTATTCCAGAGTTTGGGAGCCAAATATGTAAAAGCTCTACCTCCTTTAGTGGACTTTGCTATTCTAGGTGCTACCAAGAGTCCAGAGTTTTGCGACCTTAGGGAGCGTGATGGATTGTAGCGAGATAGAAGACTAGTTAGGTACGCAGGAGCTAAACCATTTAGGGCCTTATAGGTAAGTAATAATATTTTGTAACTGATACGGTACTTAATAGGTAGCCAGTGCAGAGACTGTAAAATTGGGGTAATATGATCATATTTTCTTGACCTGGTAAGGACTCTAGCCGCTGCATTTTGGACTACTTGTAGCTTGTTTATTGAAGATGCAGGACAACCACCTAGCAGTGCATTACAATAGTCCAGTCTAGAGGTCATGAATGCGTGAACTAGCTTTTCTGCATCAGAAAGAGGTAACATGTTCCTTAGCTTGGCAATGTTTCTAAGATGGAAGAATGCTGTTTTTGTAACATTGGAAATATGTTTTTCAAAAGACAAGTTGCTGTCTAATATAACACCCAGATTTTTGACTGTAGAGGAAGTAACAGGACATCCGTCTAGTTGCAAATTGTAATCCAAGAGATTCTGTGTACTGTTATTTGGTCCAATAAGTAATATCTCTGTCTTATCTGAATTTAATAGGAGAAAATTATTGGTCATCCAATCTTTTACATTTTTAACACACTCAGTTAACTTAGATAATTTAGAAGTTTTGTCTGGTCTTGTTGAGATATATAGTTGAGTATCATCAGCATAACAATGGAAACTAATCCCGTATTTTCTAATAATATTACCAAGGGGCAACATGTATATTGAAAACAGCAGAGGACCTAGGACAGATCCTTGTGGTACTCCATACTTTACTGGTGATAATTGAGATGACTCCCCGTTTAAATAAACAAAGTGGTAGCGATCGGACAGGTAGGATCTAAACCATCTTAAAGCCTGCCCTGCCCCAGGGCCTGAAACCTGACTGAAATTCTTCACAGAGATCATTTTTTTGCAAGAATGAGCACAATTGAGCAGACACCACTTTTTCTAAAATTTTAGACATAAACGGAAGATTTGAGATGGGTCTGTAATTTGCCAGATCACTAGGATCTAGTTGTGGCTTCTTAATAAGAGGCTTAATAACTGCCAGCTTGAATGGTTTAGGGACGTGACCTAAAGATAACGATGAGTTAATAATATTGAGAAGCGGTTCTTCTGCTACAGGTAACTCTTTCAGTAATTTAGTAGGTACAGGATCTAATAGACATGTTGTTGGTTTAGATGTGTTGATAAGTTTATTTAGCTCTTCCTGTCCTATAGTTGAAAAGCACTGCAGTTTTTCTTTGGGTGCGGTGAATGAGGCTGAAGTACTAGACGCCGTAGAATCTACATTAGTTATTGTATTTCTGATGTTATCTATTTTATCAGTGAAGAAATTCATAAAGTCATTACTATTAAACTGTGAGGGAATATTTAGATCGGGTGACGTCTGGTTATTTGTTAGTCTAGCCACTGTGCTAAATAAAAACCTTGGATTATTTTGGTTATTATCTATGAGTTTGCGGATATGCTCGGTCCTGGCAGCTTTTAGAGCATGTCTATAGCTGGACATACTGTTTTTCCACGCAATTCTAAAAACTTCCAAGTTAGTTTTTCGCCATTTGCGCTCAAGATTACGAGTTTCTTTCTTGAGAGAATGGGTATAACTGTTGTACCATGGCGCAGCACGTTTTCCTCTAACCTTTTTTAATTTGATGGGAGCAACAGTTTCTAACGTATTAGAGAGGATAGTGCCCATGTTGCTGGTCATTTTGTCAAGTTCATTTGTATTTATGGGTACACAGAGCAGCTGAGATAAATCAGGCAGGTTATTTGTGAATCTGTCTTTAGTGGCTGGAACAATAGTTCTGCCCGGACGATAACGTGGGGCCCTACAGTTATTATCAGTTATAAGCAGCATGCACGATACAAGGAAATGGTCAGTAACATCATCACTTTGAGGTATGATATCTATATCAGAAAGATCAATTCCATGCGATATAATTAAATCTAGCGTGTGATTATAACGATGAGTGGGCCCGGTGACGTTTTGCTTGACTCCAAAAGAGTTTATTAGGTCGGTAAACGCAAGTCCTAATGCATCATTTGGATTATCAACATGAATGTTAAAATCTCCGACAATTAGCGCTTTATCAGCATTAACCAATAGGTCTGAGAGGAAATCTGCAAATTCTTTTAGGAAATCTGTATATGGCCCTGGCGGTCTATACACAGTAGCCAGAGCAAGAGATAAGACAGATTTATTTTGCATATCTGACAGTGTAACATTAAGCATAAGTATTTCGAATGAGTTAAACCTGTATCCTGTTTTCTGAGTAACATTGAGAATATCACTATATATTGTTGCGACACCGCCGCCACGACCAGTCTGACGGGGCTCATGCTTATAACAGTAGCTTGGTGGAGTAGACTCATTTAGACCAATATAATCATTTGGTTTAAGCCAGGTTTCAGTTAAACAGAGTACATCGAAACTATTATCTGTGATCATTTCATTTACAATTACTGCTTTAGCTGTGAGTGATCTAATGTTTAGGAGCCCAAGCTTTAAAAATAGTTTTTGTTCATTTATTTTGCATTTTTCTGGTTTAATCACGATCAGATTATTTCTAGATCCTGTGTTAAATTTATATTTTGACCTCACTATTCGGGGAACAGACACAGTATGTATAGATTGAACAACGCAATTACTTCTATCATTTAATTGGGTAGAACAAAAGTCATCATGGCAGTTATTTGAAAATTGGCTTACTAGTCAGATGGAGCATAGCGTCTTGGAGATGTTGTCCGACAGGAGTTCCGCTCCGACTCTGCTGGGGTGCAGGCCATCAGCACGGAAAAGCCTAGGACGCTCCCAGAAAAGATTCCAATTATTAACAAAGAGCAGTTTCTGTTCTTTACACCATGACAATAACCATTCGTTTAAAGCAAACAGTCTACTGAACCTTTCGTGTCCTCGTCGGTACGTGGGAAGCGGTCCTGACACGATGATCGTTGTCGCGGGCGATGTGCTGCGTACCGTCTCGATCAGGCTCCTGAAGTCCCTCTTCAGTGTCTCCGTCTGCCGCAGCTTGGTGTCGTTCACGCCCGCGTGCAGCACGACTGCTCCAAAGCTCTCGTCATCCTTCAGGATCGCGGGTATCTGCGCAGAAACATCGAGAACACGAGCACCAGGGAAACAGTGTGTGTGCACTTTACCTTCAGCTAACGTAGCACGGACGTGCCGGACGATGGAGTCTCCGACGATCACAGCGTCACGTTCCGTCTCGTGGAGGGGGGCGAAGCGGTTTCGGGTGGAGATCTCGAAGACCGGAAGCGGCGGAGGGGGAGATGATGTGGCCCGATGCCTCGCTCGCGTCTTCCGTTGCTGCCGCACCCAGGGTCCGTGGTGTCCCGGCGCCGGAGTGAAGGACATCTGAGAAGATCGCGTCCTGGGTGCACGGGGCCTGTGCAGAGAAACACACGGAGATATTCTTTATCAAAGTTAACACTCTGCCACGCCCCCCTAAAATGGCTCTTTCAAACACGCCCCCACATGTCTACGTCACAATGTGGAAATATTTGCCTAATGCCGCCCAAATGTTCACGCAAAGAAAGAAGGCGTGGATTCAGTAACCGCAGTAGTGTTGATGCACGCAGTCATGTCAGGAAGAAGCTGTGTGTTTCTATGCGAAAGCAAAATCACTTTATTTGGCCTTCAGAACGTAGAGAGGAGGTAATTCTGACTTTATGACAATCTGACGCTTCTGAATCAGCGACTGTAAGTATGTTTTGTTGTTAAAGTATTTGCTATTGACTGTTCAAATGCGGAGTTTTGTGAACTGTGAAGCAGTTTCAACATTAGCATATTGCTAACATGTTTCAGACTGTTGCCATCATATTTTGACATTCTGCAAGACTTGACTAGTGTTTTAAGGTCTATTTTAACAATGTTCTTACAACTTTTCTGGGTCTTGAAAGTGTCAGTTCTGTTGCTGTCTATGCGAGGTCAGAAAGCTCTCGGATTTCATCAAAAATATCTTAATTTGTGTTTCGAAGATGAACAAAGGGTTTGGAATGATAAGAGGGTGAGTAATTAATGACATAATTTTCATTTTTGAGTGAACTAACCCTTTAAGAGGCAAGTGGCATTAGGGGGAGGGGCATTCTGGTTATCGAGAGAATGTGATTGGACAGACACCTGTATGCTCTAGACTAGTATACAGATGACCTCAAAACTTCTTAGACGTGGACTAAAAACCACAAAACCTTCATTCTGATTTCATGGGACAGACAGACTGAAACGAATACCTAAAAATGCAGAACAAATGGCATTGATAGTAGGTATGAAATTGCTTAAATGTTCAGGGTCATCGGGGAGCTGTGCAAACTGTTTGCTGTGGCCCCTTTATAGTGGCGTTCCTTTTAATACAGCAGGGACTCTTTTCCAGTGGCAAACCTCTTTCCTTTGATTTATGACAGTCTGCCACAGTCATAATCTCTGCGCTTTTTCACTGGGTTTGGTCTCAGTTCTTTGTGCCCTGCCCACCTCATGTTCTCTTGCATACGCACTCCTGCACACACACATCTTCCTCCCACCGGAGACTTATTCATCATTATTATTGCTCCGACAGGTCCATTACAAACACAGGCTGTTAGGAAACACACAGACAGAGAGAAACTTTAGGGGAAAACTAAAGCTGTTTGGCTTGGTGCAGTTTCCCATTAGCATCATGGCCAAAGTAATGTGTCCTGTGAGCCAGTCATATAAACTATTGTGTATAAATCAATATCTAATGGTTTAATATTACATATATGCTGACAGCGGGTAAATCATCACATAGAATTCAGTCTGCAGCAGTAAACATTACAGATAATCGAAATTTAATCCAATGAATAGCCTTTATGTACCCTAAGCAAAACTGTGGTTTTGTTACAGGATAATACGTTGACAAAATAGATTATACATCTATGGAATGTCTAAGTAAGTATCATGACTTAGGTCAAAGAGTGTATTTGAAGATAAAGTGCATTTCTTTCCCCCAAATTTTTTTCTCCTGTCTGAGGTTAATGTGCAGTGATAACGATATGTCAGCCATCTGACTTCAGTTGACTTACTGAAGAGTGTAAAATTGTGGCTCTGTGGTGCTTTCAGAACATTGATATGTTTGTTTGAATGATCCAACATGTCTACTTGTGGCCAAACTTGAGGTTGGGTGGGACTGTCTGATGCAATTCCTTTAGGGGCCACTAGGGATGCAGAAATTACACACTTCAGCTTTAATAATATGATTTAGTTAACGGATTGACACATTCAGTTCCTTTCTATGGAATTCTATAATTTTCAAACAACATTAAAATGCAACGGAAATGCAAAAATTCTGTATTAAAACAACTTCCCCTCGATTTATGGACATAATCTTATGTGCGCAGAGATGGCACTGGCCTGCAAACTGCTGGTGTTTTCGCCACTTATTGATGACATTTCACTTGTTGAACTTTTATTCGGTTTCACCATTCAAAGAATGCAAATGACTTCACTTTTGTTAAACATCCCGTCTGGGTTCAAATTAGAAATAAATTACTGGTAAAGTGTAGCATTCGACTCTTGGCGAGTGGAGCGTAGAGACCCAGTTGCCAATTGCAGGCCATTAAATCAATAAGATATTCCAAGAAAAACCAAGAAATCACCAAAGTAGAAAAACACATAATCAAACAATGCTAGACAAAGGACATGGAAAGCAGGAGAAAATAACTATAAATAAACAGGACACTAACAAAATAAGAAACATCTGGAAACCACCAAGGGGGAAAACAGGAAACAAAATGAGAATTTCAAACTAAAAGTCCTAAATGTTAACATGGTCTTGTGCAAATGCATTCAGAAGTTTTTGCAGCTTTGTTTCAATAAATGTCTTTTTGCGCTCAAGTTATAAAAGTTAGTGTGTTTCATACTACATCAAGCTGGATTATATCAAAAGATCAAAGAAGATTAGATTTTTCACTATATGACCCCTTTAATAACTTGGCAGAATGATCTAAGCACTCTAATATTACATCTACAGGCTTCTGCTTTGTCGGTTTTCCTGCCTCTTATTACATGTCCCGTTATCTCACAAATCAAGTGTGATGACTCTGCACTCACACTATATGTCAGCAATGATGCCGGGTTTCCAGAGGGCCATAAAAATGCTCACAAATAGAATGCATCACCTCTGAATTGAGCGAAAACAAGTGCAAACACAAAGCACTGTCAAGAGACTGAACTTATAGCCATTCAATTTGCTTTTGACAATAATTCTTTATACAATTTTGTTCAGTTTAGTTTTAATTTGATGATAAATTGTTGACATTTCAGAGATAAGCAAACGCTCAATGTCAAAGTCAATACATGAAAAATGCCGTTTATTAAAGCCATGAATGATTTTACAAAAATACTTGAGTATCAATGAGGCTCATGAATATTAATTAGGCATTTTTGCCATCTACAATTTAGAATGCCTGGAATTTTAATAAGTCAACGTGCGTGCACTCGGTGTGTGATTTGGTGATATAGTCTACTTGATAATGTCAGATCACACATCATTACAACAACACTTACCATATTATCGCAGAAGATATAGGGTAGAGTGGGGGGAACCCCCCCACACACACACACTCTCCAAAATAACCACATGATAAAGTCAAGATAATTTTGTATTGTAACTATGGACTACGTTGACGAGAGTGATGTGGAAGTTTTACATTTTACATTTACATTTATGTATTTAGCAGACGCTTTTATCCAAAGCGACTTACATTGCATTCAAGTTACATTTTTTTTTTTTTTTTTTTACCATTTTATCACTCTTGCTTTCCCTGGGAATTGAACCCATGATCTTGGCGTTGCTAGTGCCATGCTCTACCATTTGAGCTACAGGAAAGTTTTCACAATGAAGCTTACACTGGTGATGTACCGAAGAGAAAACGGATTTCACAGTAAATGATCTAATTTTCAGCTGTAAGAAAAAAAGTGTTTTAAAGCTTGTTGTTTTGTAGAAAATCACAGTTATATATGATATGAGAACAGTAGGGCCTGTAGATAGGGAGTACGTTCAGAATGACAATTTTTTTCTCAAACATAGTGTGTGGCGTAAAAAAATGCCCTCCAGGGGGCAATGGGCAATTACTGTAGTTATTCTGTTCAAATCAAATCCTTTGTTTTTCCATCAAATTAATTCTAACTAGTTGGTTGAATAAAAATATTTGGACTTTATATTTTAAAATGACCAAGTTAGCATCAGGTAGCTAGTTAGCAAGCCAGTTATCATTAAAAGTTATCATTATCTATTTAAAAAAAATAAAAAATAAAATAGACTATTATAATTTTGTAATTCATATTTATTGATTATGTTCTTTTTATTTTAAGCTACAACTGCCTGTACACTGATTTTGCTGTAAATGTTTAAAGCAAATTGCATTGTCAGACTGGGGGGCATTTTACCCCACCCATGGGGGCGTTTTGTTTTGTTTAATTTTTTGTTAAAAATCTAATAACATGAAAACTCTGGGCATTTTTCATACTTGGTTTATAATTTATGTCATTGTCACTAAAACTATGATAACTTTTCTGAACACATTTAACTTTTGTTTCACTGAAAAAAAAATGACACAATCCTTAAGGGGGGCGTTTTCCCCCACTCTACCCTACTGTATATCGCACACCCCAGACTTGATTTGAGTGGAAAATGAATCATCCGCGGTGGTGCGTGCACTTATTTGCACATGAGCAAAGGTGTTTTTAGGAGTCTAACTTGCAAGCGCCACAGACCACTGATTCGTCAAACCTGCTTTGCTGCAGTCCGTGTTCTTCTGACTTCTGACTATTTTTTAGTAAGTAATGAATAAGCTTCGGGGAAATGTATTGGAGTAAAAGTATATATTTTAAATAGGAAATGTAGTGGAGTAAAAGTAAAAGTTGGCTGAAATATAAAAACTCAAGTAAAGTACAGATACTCCCAAAAAATACTTAAGTACTGTAATTATTACTTTGTTACATTACACCACAATCTCACATACTATTTAGGATAGATAGTATGAACATTGGGACGCAGGGTATATATTAGGTTTCAATTCAAGTCAATCCCAGAATGCATTGTGACAAGTTCAGTAGAAAAAAAATAAAAAATTCTGTCGAGAAAAGTTACAATAAAAATGGTAAAATCTTAATTAATGAATATTAATTGACTACTGACAAAGCTGACTAAAAGTGAATGAAGATGGATAATTTCAACAAACTTGATATGAACCCGTGATATCTTCTTCGGGTGTAAAAGGAAAATAATAGCAGAATTTTTTTCACGGAACCTTGCAAAAGCAGTATGTGAGGGAAAATCTGGGGCCCGTTTCAATAAGGAGGTTCAACCAACTCTGAGTTTAAACTTGAACTCAGAGTTGACTTTGAGATGGGAAACTCTGAGTTCTTAATAACGTCAATAACTTAACCTGTTAACTCGCACCAGGGGCCTGTACCATGATCGTAGATGAACAAATTCAGAGTTATAGGATAAGTTTTGAGTTGACAAAACCAAACCACTCCAATCTAGCTTTGTTGGTCCCATGAAGCTGATCATCAACTTTCTCTGTCAACTCATGCTTGATCCTGAATTAATGGAGCGTGTGCACATAAATGTGTGACATCAGCGGTGAACAGCCAATCACAACACAGAGCAAGTAGAGCCAGCGAGATTCAAAACTCTTTTGTTAAAGGTTAAGAGATTAAAGAATATGATGAATTTAAACGCATTTCCACTGAAGTACTTGTCCATGAAAGAGGGCAAATAAACGAATTATCTTGCTTTATCAGTGCAGTCACAAGTGAAACTTGTGAAGTTAGTTTAAATGGTTGATAATATATAGTGATAGAGACTCAAACATGTAAGGTCACATGTAGCCATTTTTAAAGCGTTATATATTGATTCTACCACTTATTTATATTACATATGATCTGTATATATTAATTTCATTTAAAATTAATGCTTTATAATAATTGTTAAACTAAAGGTGCTTGTGTGTAATGACGTGGCATGGCATACATGACATACGACCAAGTATGGTGACCCATACTCGGAATTCCTGCTCTGCATTTAACCCGTCCAAAGTGCACACACACAATGGAGTAATAATAATATAAATCATATTATAATTATATAAATCATATGTAAATTGTAATTATCATTGAAGCCAGACAATTTTGTTGTATTTTTTTAAAGGTACTTCATAGTGACCTTTAATTTGTAGGAAGAGAAAATGGGGGAGTTACTTTTTTGTGTGTCAGACATGTCACTTTGCTCACATCTGATTGGTCCAATTTCAGTTTGAGATCTCTAACTCAGAACATAACCTGCCCCGGAGCAGGTTAGCTGTGGAGTGTATGTTACTATGGCAATGAACGCAGCTAAAAGCCAAGCCACTTTCATGAGACCTAAAACCCAGGATTGGTGCAAACTAAACTGAAATTTACCTGGCTAGCCAGCTAATCCAGCTTCATGGTACAGGCCCCTGGACGTTGGCGCACTGAAAGCTCTTTGTTTGCACACGTCATTGTTTTCAAACAGATAAAGTAAAACAGGACAAAATTAATCTTGACAAACTATATATCATTTTGAAGGTCTAAGCCTCAAGCATCGACGACAGATCGCTGTTTTTCGATAGAAAGCTTATACGGAATGTATTTGCTAAATTTGTATAAGCAGTACACATCAAAACATGTATAAAAAAACCGCAGTACATACCAGATTCATCCTCATAACGACTCTCAAACATATCCACTGCTGTAAATCCTGGTTTAGTTTCAGAGATAAGGGTCCACTGAACAACATTCCATCGAGCACTTTTAGTCCAAAGAAACAACAACGCTGTAATTTAGATCGTTATTCATTTGTTTACGTCTCATCTCTTCAGGGAGAGTTATTGTTTGTGTCCGTTATGGAACAAATTATGCTCAAATACAGCGTTTTGGTGGTAAAAAAACCAGCATGATTTTGTAGCAGGCAATGTCCCAAACAGAATGAAATCATCCAAAAAAAAAAAAGTCAAAGATACACGGAAGATTGTTTATTTGAATTCTGGCGCTCCCTCGCGACGGCGCGTGACGCACGCTGTGACGCACCTGTCATCTGATGGGGCGTAACTTAGTGATATTTTTAGCACAAATAAACCTTTCTTTTTTTTCTTATTCAACAGTTTTCATATATGTTTGCGTGTTTTGTGGGTAATGTGCCTGTATCTGTGTGATTAACATCCGTATGGCTGATAATCAGCATGCAATCACTGACTGTTCACAGATATCAGTGTGAATGCAGTCTAAAAGGCCATTATGTGATTATTGACTATATTGGGCGGCCATCTTATGATTAGCATCTGTATGAATGATCATAAGCATGTGATTACTAATGTATGAGCAGGAGCATCTATCTGTATGTCAGGAAATAAGTATGTACTTAAGTTATTTTTTTTATTATTATTACAGTATTGTTTTTTTTTCATCACTCAAAAATTATTGTATTTTTCTAGTTCTAATTTATTTTCTCAAATAAATCACTGATACGATGTCTAAGATTCTGTCTACTGTTTTATAATTGAAAAACTGCAGTGGCATGTATAATGACTAAATAGTTTGTAGTAGAACCCTTCAATAATTTGGTAAATATTATTGGGGGAGGGGGACTAGAAAAATGTCTGCAGGAATCTCATTTTTCATGGTATCTTCTTCAGATTTGAAATATAAACTCATGAGACATGTGACTTTCAACCCATTACTTTTCTGGATTGCTTCAGGGCTGATTTCATGTATTTTTATATGAAATTAAAAAAAAAAATCAGTGTGGTACAATTTTTATCAAGGCACTTCAGTGTCTATAACTTTTTATATTTTTGAGCATTATCAACTCTGGATGATGGATAGTAAAGCCCAAAGGGTCTTCTTTCCAAAGACACCAAAATTGTGTGTGTGGCACACTGAAGTCAGGAACTGTTACCATTTTAAGTTAGTTAGTCATTTTCAGCTGTGATTCCCAATATGGGGTGTGCTGGTTAACAGGTTAACTTAGTAACCTGATTCTCATTTCATCGTGCATTCATCACATATTTATCAGACTTATAAAAGTATCATGATCCTTCGTAGGACTTTGTTAGAACACAACGGATACGAAACTACATCTGGTAACCTTTTATTCAGGCTTTAAAGCAGGTTTATGCCTTAAAATCATTTGATTTTGGAAAAAGTTTGAAAACTAGCATGCATATCTGAACTGCTGACCTTCCTGAATGACGTCAGTTTATGTGTGTGTGTGTGTGTGTGTGTGTGAGGACCTGTTTGGATTATTTTTAAAATAAGCCATTTTAAAAAACACTGCAACAACCACATTTGTCAACATGATTCTTTTGTAATATCATGTTTGACCTTATATTTACTAGGAATTGAATCTTTGTAAAAATAGGAAAAGTAATAAATAAATAAATAATAATATAGATCTATGAGACTTTTGAACCATTAAAACTTAACAACAGTATTACCACTATCAATAAGCAGTCTTAACAACAAAAGCATATGTTTAATACATATTGTATATAGGTTTTAACAACGTAGGTATTTTTCATACCGGCGGTCATTCATTTAGCTTGTTCTGTGCTTTTAAAGCGCAATTAACCCATTGATCCTCACATGTGCTGATTCATTCAAGAGTAGTTTACAACTCCAAAGAATGCGCGTCGTGGTGACATGTCTGTAGTTGACTTAAACAAACATTTTAAATGAGTTTTATGGGGGATAGGGTTAGTGCCTGCAAAAGTCATCTCTCTTCAAAACGGATACATCACATTTTGTATATTTCTACATATATTTTCAGTAGATAACCAATAGTATATTGATAGTATAGGCATATGATATTTATCACGATTGAAAGGTCGGTTAAAAAAAAGTATGAACATATACAACTATAGAAGCAACGAACTAGAACACAGGCTCACCCTAGTAATAGTCTAACATTTTGTTTAGCCTTTTAAGCGGGGAAGAATGCTTTGTAATAAAATAAACTAAGTACAATTTTATTTTAAAATGATAAACTAAAATTTGAACAGGTACTGTTGAATAAAAATATGGTTAAATTTGCAAACAGATAAGTAAAAATATTTTATTTAAAAAACCTTTAAGATTTCATCTAACCAAGACTTTTAAGTTTGAAAGATCGTATTTACACTCTTAAGATTATACTTTAATAATAATAATACATTTTTTAAAGATGTCTTCGTTCACTCATAGCAGACTATAATATCAGACTAGCTTGACGCATGAGCTGTTATGGACTCCTCCCGGTCTCTGTGTGGGCCTTGAAGCATTCATTTCACAATGGTGTTTAACCCTGGGAGGATCTGTGAGTTTTGTTTATATTTAATAAAGTTTATAACTTAAACATTTTTTGTTTTATTTATCTATTTTGTTGGAAATATTTGGACATCATTGTTCACAGAAAAGGAAAAAAAGTAAGACATTTTATTATCGCCTAAGACTTGTAAATGTTTATTTTTATATAGTACGTCACATATAATCAAACTTATTTATTAACATCTTTAAAAGAAGATAATTATGTGTTTTATAAGTTTCAATAAACGGTGAATGTTACCATTCATAAATGGTGAATGTGTGTTTAAAATGTATGATGAATGAATTGCCTTAGTAACATGGTGTCATATATAATTATATATGTATTATCATTGGTGTTTTTCAGAATCTTAAAAGCGTATTAATGGCTAAAGTCTGATTATACTGTGCTACAATAATATGTGAGCAGCATGAATGTTTATGTATGTGTTTTTATATGATTTATCAGTACACAAATTTAAATAATGATGTGGGTATTACTCTGATATAACAACGTAAATGTTGTTTATGATGAAATCCTCGTGATTAAGATAGCTTGCAAACAATATTTTATTTAAAAAGGGTGTGTGCAGAATTTTGGTAGGCGGACAGTACAAAATCATCATGACTATATATGGAACGTCCCCAGGAAACAAAAAAAACCCCAACATGTGTGTGTGTGTCAGCTTGCCCAAATCAAGACTGACATTTTACTCTTGTGAGTTAGAAGAGCTCAAAGCAGGACTTAAATTCCCAGCTTAGGAACATTTTGTTACTATGTGTTTTATAAGAACAATAAACTTAAATGTTGAATACTTGTTTAAAATGAATGATGAATGATTTGCTTTAGTAACATGGTAGTAACATGATGTCATATATAATTATATATCTCCATATTCTTTAAAATAGAGATAAGCCTCTCTTTAGCTTGAAATGTTTATGTGCGTGCTTGTTTATATAACTTATCATAATACAAAATTTTATAATGACATAGGCATTACTCTGATATGACAACGTGGTTTATGATGAAACTTCTTGAGTCCTCAATTCAGATCGCTTAAAAATATATATATAATTTATTAAAAATGGTTGTATGTTTTTAATTAATGAAATTATAATTTTGGTAGGTGTACCGTAAAAAATAATTTTGTCTATGGTGTGTAGTAATACTCCAAATGATTGTACCCATAAGCATAACTTTGATAAATTAAATTAAAACATTTTAATAAATTAGCTTTTTTGATGCAGTATGTAAACTTGTCGGGTCCACAATACCACTTATCGTTTGGCCTATTAAAATATATATTGTTTTCCCCCTTTTGATAACTTTTTCTAACATGACAAACTCTTTTTTTTCTCGCTCCTGGTAAAATGTACAACGTTTTTATATTTTTAGTGATGACTGAAACTAGTGTCAATGTTTTGCATTGTTTTATATGGCGTGTAATCGCATGATTTATTTATTTATTTTCATTTAATAGAAGAAAATAAGGCTCGGGACGACTGAATGTGTACTTGTTTAACCTACGTTGTAAAATGTATAATTATCTTTAGATAATTACACTGTACTATGTGTGTGAGAGAGAGAGCTTCTGTAACTGAAAAAAATAAGATACATTTCCAAATTACTAGCACATGTGAAGCAGAGCCTGAAAGTCTATGAAAATAACCGGGACATTAAGGCGTGTCTAATTTATTTCGTCACGGCTGAAACAGTTATACAAACACCTAGCACTGTAAACATTCCAACAAAGCCTTGGGGAATGGAACGCTTTTCTGAAAGGTTGTGAAGTAAACACAATCAAAGTCGAATTCGAAAATAAAAGGTTGAATAGTTGTAATTTTAGATAAATAATTCAAAAATTTTTGACCGGGATTCAATACGCTTATCAAAGTGAATCTGTTTGCGTTACAGCGACATAGACAACAAAGCCATCCTGCCACTCTTAAAGAAATGTTTTTTTAAAACATACAGAAAGACTTTTTGCTTCATCACACCGTGTGTACACATTTGAAGATTACGTTTAAAATAAGAACCTTTTATTTGATGTGAAATAAGTTAAAATATAAGTACTTCAGATGTTATTTAAAGCTATATCCGTTTTCTCACTCACAACGGACGGAGGGGTGGGGGATGCCTGTGTCACACACACACACACACACACACACACGAGCATGCTCGCGGAGGGAAAGGGAGAGAGAGAACCTTATTCCAGCTAAACACAATTTTGTAAACCATTCATTCAAAGAATGTTTGCGCGAGGAGGAAGACTTTTTCTCTTGGAAAATGTAAGACAATTTATATATTTTTAACCATTTTATTCGTTAAGCTAAACATGTTTACCCCTTCTCATTGATAGCCTATTTTATTTAATCTATTTTTAACCAACAGAATATATTGTGGGTATTGTTATATGCACGTATAATCTGTTAAAATTCCCTTTAATATATTTTTTCACATAGCTCCCCCATACATAGAGAGAGAGAGAGAGCAGAGAGAGCGAGAACGAAACCGGACACCACGCGCGCTCCAAGATGGGGAGGGGCGCCGGATGAACATAACATCTTCAAAACATTCCTCAGGGCTTCATTTCATCTCCTGTCGCTGGACTGACAAGTACAAACATATGTACAATCATTCAGGCATGACGATTCCAACATCTGGAACTCATTTGAGTGGTCAACACCGATGTGGGTGGTCGCGATGTGGGTGGGCCGTTTGGGGGAGGGGAAAAGCCATAAATCAAGGGTCATCAATCAAATTTTGACACTTGCTGGCGCATATTTACTACTGTCATTTATCAGATTAGCCTCATTTAAACCGATTTTTACACCACTGACCTACAGTCCTGTGATACTCCTCTTTGATGGATTTGTGCCCAGGAAAGAAATCTCAGAAACTGCATGAGAGCCATGCACACTTTCCTTAAAATCTGCATACAGCGGACCTACTAATGTGCTCTGCATCTCGATGTTTTGAAGAAAACTACCATTTAAAATGGTACTGCTCAAATAAATAAGCACATGAATACGGTGTAAAAAAAATTATAATAAAATAAATAATATACAGTATTTAGTCTTGTTTCCATGAAGGAAAAAAAAAACGAATTTAAGTGATTTTTTATTTTATTTTGCAAATTATCTGGCAATGCGGTAATAAATTAAAAATAGCCTATTCTTGTTTCCGTTTGCATTAAGATTATTTTTCTTACCCTATGGAGAACACTTTTATATTTTAACAAGACTAAATATCTAGATAATTTTTCATCTATAGAAAATGCATCTTAACTTAAGAATTTTTAAATATTTGTACTTGAAATAAGACAAAAATACTCCGTAAGAAAAGCAATTTTGCAGCGTGTATGAATGAATAAGGTATTTAAACTTCGCTAACACTTTAGAAAGGGGGAGGAGACGGAAAGAAACTCTGGGTTTACCAAAGAAAACCTGCTCCCGACCAGGTTAGGTTCACAGAGTAAGTTACCACAGTAACTGACTCTGAGTATAAGTTACCTCTCTTTCAGAAACGGGCTTGACTTACCCTGCTTTCCCGGGTTTGACAAACCTCCCATTTTGAAACGGAAAACGAGGGAAGAGTTTCCCTCATTTCGGGGCTAACATACTCAGAGTTTTCACTTAACCTCCTTTCTGAAACGGGACCCTGCTCCCTGTATTGCGTGCAATCACAACAACAACATTTGTCAGGCATCTACATTGTCAGCTGAGGAGATTACAAAAATTAAATTAGAGTTTTTTTTTTTTATATAATACAATAATCTGAGGCTGCTGGTGATCTTTGCGTGTTAAGAGGTTAACTCTGATACATGAAATGTGGAGTTATCTGCTTTGGCCAAAAAACAAACAAAACACTGGTGGAGTTATTTACTTTTGCTGCTATAAATCAAACTTTTAATATACTGTATACAGGTGCATCTCAATAAATTAGAATGTCGTGAAAAAGTTCATTTTTTTCTTTTTTTTTCATTCATTTTTCTTGTAAGTTACTTCAAAAGGTGAAACTTTCATATATTTTAGATTCATTGCATGTAAAGTAAAACATTTCAAAAGTTTTTTTTTGTTTTAATTTTGATGATTAGAGCTTACAGCTCATGAAAGTCAAAAATCAGTATCTCAAAATATTAGAATATTTACATTTGAGTTTCAATTAATGACCATCCATACAGTATAAATTCCGGGTCTCTCTTGTTCTTTGAAACCACAATAATGGAGAAGACTGCTGACTTGGCAATGATCCATAAGTCGAACATTGACGCCCTCCAAAAAGAGGGTAAGTCACAGAGGGTCATAACTGAAAGGTGTGGCTGTTTACAGAGTGCTGTATCAAAGCATATTAAATGAAAAGTTAACTGGAAGGAAGAATTTGGGTAGGAAAAGGTGCACAAGCAACAGGGATGACTGCAAGCTTGAGAATACTGTCAAGCAAAGCTGATTCAAACACTTGGGAGAGCTTCACAAGGAATGTACTGAAGCTGGAGTCAGTGCATCAAGAGTCACCACGCTCAGACGTCTTCAGGAAAAGGGCTACCAAGCCACTTCTGAACCAGAGACAACGTCAGAAGCGTCTTACCTGGGCTGTGGAGAAAAAGAACTGGACTGTTGCTCAGTGGTCAGATGAAAGTAAATTTTGCATTTCATTTGGAAATCAAGGTCCCAGAGTCTGGAGGAAGAGTGGAGAGGCACAGATTCCATGTTGCCTGAAGTCCAGTGTGAAGTTTCCACAGTCAGTGATGATTTGGGCTGCCATGTCATCTGCTGGTGTTGGTCCACTGTGTTTTCTGAAGTCCACAGTCAACGCAGCCATCTACCAGGACATTTTAGAGCACTTCATGCTTCCTTCTGCTGACAAGCTTTATGGAGATGCTGATTTCATTTTTCAGCAGGACTTGGCACCTGCCCACACTGCCAAAGGTACCAAAAGCTGGTTCAATGACCATGGTGTTACTGTGCTTGATTGGCCAGCAAACTCGCCTGACCTGAACACCATAGAGAATCTATGGGGTATTGTCAAGAGGAAGATGAGAGACACCAGACCCAACAATGCAGATGAGGTTGAAGGCCACTGTCAAAGAAACCTGGGCTTCCATACCACGTCAGCAGTGCCACAAACTGATCACCTCCATGCCACACTGAATTGAGGCAGTAATTAAAGCAAAAGGAGCCCTACCAAGTATTGAGTACATATACAGTAAATGAACATACTTTGCAGAAGGCCAACAATTCACTATTTTTTTTTTTGGTCTTATGAAGTATTCTAATTTGTTGAGATAGTGAATTGGTATTTTTTTGTTAAATGTGAGCCTAAATCCTCACAATTAATAGAACCAAAGACTTAAACTACTTCAGTCTGTGTGCATTGAATTTATTTAATACACGAGTTTCACAATTTGAGTTGAATTACTGAAAATAAATGAACTTTTCCTCGACATTCTTATTTTTCCTTGTTCCCTGTGTTCGCTTCAATAAAGGATTATTGAACGTTCTCCTCGTCTCCTCACTCCTTGCTCCCTGAGAAGTGTGACAGAATACCAGACCTAACAAAAGTAAGTTGCGCCCTTCTCCCCTTTTGTTTTCTCATTTTTTGTTTCCCCTTTTTCCTCCCGCGGCATGGAAACCGCCGCTGGTATCATTGCCCTGGCCCGCAGAGATCTCCCCTTCGTGGAGTATTTGCGGGAGTTCTGCGGGCTCGCTGTGGCGACGGCAATCGATGACGCCACCATTCTCTCGGTGTTCTGGCACGGGGCCAACTACCATCGCCCCGTGGACCTCCCAGACACCACAATACTAAGATGGAGGGAAGGGATTCTCCGGTGTCTAGAGAGTGTCCTGCCCCGATCCAGAACCAGCCCGCCGCCGTCCACGGGGAAATCAGCGCCGCCGTTCGCAGCTCCCTCAAGCCCGCCGTCCGCGGGTAAATCAATGCCGCCATCCGTGGCTCTCTCACACCCGCTGTCAGTTCCTGTGGCAAGCCCGCCGGCCGCCGCTGACACTAGCCCTGAGCAAGCTCCAGTGCCAGCTCCTCGAAAGCGCTATGCTGTGCCTGCGCCTCCAGAGCACCCTCCAGAGCCAGCTCCTCGAAAGCACTATGCACTATGCTGTGCATGCACCTCCAGAGCGCCCTCCAGTGGCAGCTCCTTGACAGCGCCCTCCAGAGTCCGCGCTTCCAGAGTGCCCTCAAGAGCCCACGCTTTCCGAGCGCCCCCAAGTGCCCACACCTCCAGAGTGCCCTCAAGTGCCCGATCGAGCCCCTACTTTCCCCAAGGATTTTTTTTGGGGGGGTAGTAGGGCTCCAGCCATAGAGGCCGGGGCGGGGGCTGGGGCCGCGGCCACGGAGGCGGACACGCCATGGCCGCCCGAGCTACCTGATCCGCCATGGCCGCACGAGCTCCAGGATCCGCCATGGCCTCCCGAATCCCCTGATCCGCCATGGCCTCCCGAGCTCCAGGATCCGCCATGGCCGCCCGATCTACCTGATCCGCCATGGCCTCCCGAGCTCCAGGATCCAACATGGCCTCCCAAATGAACTCTTCATTTACTGTTTACTATATGTTATACACTGATCAGTCCCAACATTAAAAGCTCTGACATGTAAGGTGAACACAACTGTGGGGTGTTCCCGTATTGCAGTGGTTAGTACTTACCAAAAATACTTAGTACTTTCTTCCTTGGTGCAAGGAAGGACACTGGTGTCAGGGTCATGAGTGCCTAAGGCTCATTGAAGCACATGGAGCGAAGGCTGGTTTGTCTGGTCCGACCACACAGAAGAGCTACTGTAGCACAAATTGCAGAAAAACGTAATGCTGGCCATGAGAGAAAGGTGTCTGTGCCAAGGAGGCCGGTGGTAAAAGTGATAATGAGCGCCACCTGCGTGCTACACAGAGTAAGGAGCTTGACAGGAGGAGTGATGACCATGGAGACAGAGACAGGACTACGCCTGGGACACTTTTAAGTTTTGTGTGTCCGGTAGTCAGTTTTAACATGTACCACCAACCTAAAGACTGTTGCATACCATGTACACCCCTCCATGGCCACAGCATTCCCTGCCACACTGCAAAAGTTGTTCAGGAATGGTTTGAGGAACATAACAAAGAGTTCAAGGTGTTGCCTTGGCCTCCGGCAGTGTTATGGGTAACACATTACAAGTAATGCAAGCTTTTTTCAAGTAACTAGTAAAGTAACGCATTACTTTTAAATTTACAACAAAATATCTGAGTTACTTTTTCAAATAAGTAACGCAACTTAATTTGTTTTCCCATTTATTTACTGACAGCTTTTCTGTCCTGTGTTTAGAGCGATTGGGAGTGAGGTGCAGAGGCACAACAAATCAGTTTTGGTGTGAAAGAGCCTCTACAGTTGCCAGAGTTTTTTGTAATAAAAACAATTAAGTAAGCCTAGCCCAGGTGACTAAAAGTAACACAAATAATATAATGCATTACTTTTCATAAATAGTTTCTAAGTAATGCAATTAGTTACTTCCCTTTCGAGGGAACTTCAAACTGCGTCCTCTAGGGGTCGCTATGGGGAACGTCGTCAGCGTGACCCGTGTCTGAAGCATACATACAAAAACACCACCTGTTGGCCGGCGACAGCCTATGACGTCACTACCGGCGTGACCACAGTATAAAGGGGCGCCGGAAAAATACGTCATCCTCTTCTTCGTCTTCAATGACTGTTCTGTTTGAAGCGTGCAGTCTACTGGTAAGAACGATTTTTTACTGTTACTATGGCGAGCACTAGCAAGGCGTTTAGGAGATGTGTGCATCCGTGTCCTCGTTATTTGACACCTGATGAAACACATGATCTTTGCGTCTTTTGTTTGGGCGCGAAGCACGCACGCGATGTTCTCGAGGGAGCGATCTGCGTGCACTGTGAGTTTTTCTCGATGAGAAAGCTCCTCTCTCGTCTGTCTCTCTTTTCGAGGAAGGAGGGGCAGCCGTCTGCTTCCCATGGTTCAGGACTCACTGTTGCCGAGGCACGGAGGGGAATGATCTCGTGGGGCTCGCAGGCGGAGCTGGCCGATGAGTTAGAGAGGGAGCTTTCCCTCTCGCGCTCGTCGGCCACGAACGAGGGTGAGCGGCTGGATGATGATTATGCAATTTCGCTGACATCATCTGATCCAGCGGCTGGTGCTCTGCTGGGTTATGCCCAGGAAGAGCAGGAGATGTCTGAGGGTGATGAAGCTGAGGCTGAGCCCGATCAATCCTCCTGCCTTGCGTATGATGAGTTACTGGAGGTTATGGAACGCGCCACGGCGAGGCTTGACTTGCCGTGGAAGCGGGCCAAGATGGTGGCGCCGCGGGGTCGTCTCGATAAGCGTTATCTTTCTGGCCATAACCGCCCAGCTCGAGTGAGCCTCCCATTTCTTTCAGATCTCCATGCGGAGGTTGAGAAGGAATGGAAAAAGCCATTTTCCACACGCATCCACAGGTTTCAGCATACTAGTTATGCTAACGTGGAGGGGATGCGTGAAAATGGCTATGAGAGGATGCCCCCTGTGGAAGAGACTCTGGCCAGCTATCTCTCCGTGGGCGAGACATCCTCTCTTAAGGCTCCCTCCTTGCCATCTAAGCCCCTTCAGGAAAAATCTCGCTTAAATGGCAAGGCATATGCAGCAGCAGGTCAGGCTGTCGCTTCGTTGCACACGATGGCGGTGCTTCAGGCTTACCAGGCTGATCTGCTGAAAGACCTGGATAAGGGTCAGGGCTTGTCACCTGATGAAGTGGCTGAGCTGTGCCGCACCACAGATTTGGCTCTCCGTGCCACTAAGCAGGCCACCACTGCTATGGGCAGGTCTATGGCGGCCATGGTGGTAACGGAGAGACATCTGTGGGTGAACCTGGCAGATATCGGGAAGAAAGAGAAGGGCTTTCTGCTCGATACTCTGGTCTCGCCTTCCGAGCTTTTCGGTACCTCCGTTGAGATGGTGGTTGAGAAGTTTAGGGAGGCGAAGGCGCGCTCAGCAGCCTTCAAATCCTTCATTCCAAGAAGGTCTAGGTCTGAGCCCGAACAATGCAGGGGTCCTGGCCCATCTCCGTCTGGGGATCAGAGATGGGCACAGAAGGCTAGTGTCGCGGCTCGTGCCCCTCCCCCGCCTGCGGGTAGGGGTAGAGGGTGGCGCGGGTCAAAGAGTGGGTAGGCAAGACCTGAGGGAGGTGTTCCAGACAAGGCGTTCTCAACGCTCTCATCCGGACCGGAGTAAGAATTGAAACATCTACTCGCTTCCCTCGGGGGGCCTGTGAAACATTTATAAAGCCCTCATCTTCCCCTCTCTAATTCCCCTGCAACCATTGTACTCCACCTGACCGAGGTTAGGTGGGAACCTAGAAACCTGCGCTTGTAACATTGCAGTCTCTATGCTGGACTTATGATGTTTTTGGTGGAGTTCTATGTTTCATAGAAACTACCTTGTTGATGGTCCGGACCCGACTCTTCGGACATCACCTCCTGGGCTGATCTCATGCGCAGGAACCATGGATGGGTGAATACGATCCAGTTTTACGGGAAAACTGGTATTGTGTAACCATTCTTTGCAGTATTTCTGGGAAACCTGTCGGTTTTTGTTTTGACTCAGTGCAGTGATGACCTCACTCGTCGATACTAGATCCAGGCTGGGATGAGACCCCTGGATCGTGTGGCCTAGTCGTAGGTCTCTGTGGAGCCTCCTTGGTCAGCAGGTCCCCAGCCCTGCAATTCCAGGACCTGCGGGTCTTTTTAAAATATAATTCTGGACAAAGGGGGACACCGCCTTTTGAGGAAGGTGCATGGCTATCTGAGGATATCTATATACTAGCTCAGGGACTGCTCCCCTCTCGGGGGTTTTAGGTAGCATCTCCCTGAGCCCTTGCCTAGAGTGTTCCCCTGCTAGGATTGTGGCTATTGGAGGGCTACTGAGGTTTCAGGTAGTGGCTAGCATTGCTCCCCTCACCATAGAGGGTCACCTATGAGCATGCCGCTCCCTTCTGAGCATCTGGGTTCCCTCTCGTGCTGAGAGTTGAGTTCCCCGCTCTCCGGAGCTGTCACAGTAGCCTCATGCTCTCCTGGTTGGTTGAGCCAGCATTGCTCCCCTCACCATAGAAGGTCACCTATGAGCATGCCGCTCCCTTCTGAGCGATTGAGTTCCCTCTCATGCTGAGAGTTAAGATCTCCGCTCCCCAGAGCTCTGACAGCATATGGTAAGTGTGCACACTAAGTCTCTGTGCACTTTTCTAAAACCCACGTTGTGGTAAGATCGCACATCAAGTGTTTTGCGTACTTTTCTAAAAGTCCTGTACGGTAGGAGTTACGAGCTGCGGCTTCGTGCCCTTTCTTTGAGTTGGTCAGGCCCCGGTTTTCACCTTGGGCCCCACTCTACCTAGGTATAGAGCATAAAGCCCCTCATCGTAGAGGTTCGTTTATAAGCACACTGCTCCCTGCCGAGTTCTGTGATTCAGCGGCCTCAGGTAGGTTGCTCTCCTTGTCGGTCGAGCTAGCATTGCTCCCCTCACCATAGAGGATCACCTATGAGCATGCCGCTCCCTTCTGAGCGGTTGAGTTCCCTCTCATGCTGAGAGTGGAGCTCTCCGATGCCCGGAGCTCTGTGATTTAGATGTAGCTCTCCCGCTACGGTCGAGCTAGCATTGTTCCCCTCACCATAGAGGGTCACCTATGAACATGCCGCTCCCTTACAAGGGCTGTGATTCAGCGGCCTCAGGTGCTCTCCGGGTCGGTCGAGCCAGTATTGCTCCCCTCATCAAGAGGGTCACCTATGAACATGCCGCTCCCTTCCGAAGGCTGTGATGCAGCGGCCTCAGGTTGATAGGCCTCTCTCTGCCTCCCTGTTAGGTTGCTCTCCTTGTCGGTCGAGCACTCCCCTCTGAGTGTCTGAGTTCCCTGTAATGTTAGTTGGGTTCTCCGCTCTCCGGTGCCGTCACAGCAGCCTCACTCTTGGCAGGTCGAGCTAGTATTGCTCCCCTCACTATAGAGGGTCACCTTTGAGCATGCCGCTCCCTTCCGAGCGTCTGAGTTCCCTCTCATTCTGAGAGTTGGGTCCTCCGCTTCCCAGAGCTCTGTGATTTGGAGGTGCTCTCCTTATGGTCGAGCTAGCATCACTCCCCTCACCATAGAGGGTCACCTATGAGCAACGCTATTCCCTTCCGAGCACTGTGACTCCGCTCTCCAGAGCTGTCAGTCAGCAGTTTCAGGTAGTTAGACCTCTTTAGGCCTCCCTGTTAAGTTGCTCACTTTGCGGCTCCCTAGAACAGTTTAAATCCATGTTATGGTAAGTGTGCACGCTAAGTCTGTGTGCACTTTCTAAAAATCCACGTTGTGGTAAGATCGCACATCAAGTGTTTTGCATACTTTTCTAAAAGTCCTGTACGGTAGGAGTTACGTGCTGCGGCTTCGTGCCTTTCTTTGAGTTGGTCAGGCCCCGGTTTCGCCTTGGGCCCCACTCTACCTATTTCTCCCAATGCTCTGGGCTTGAAAGACAAATTAGATCACGAGCGCTGTGATTCAGTGACCTCAGGTTGCTAGGCCTCTCTCTGCCTCCCTGTTAGGTTGCTCTCCTTGTCGGTCGAGCTAGCATTGCTCCCCTCACCATAGAGGGTCACCTATGAGCATGCTGCTCCCTTCTGAGCGTCTGAGTCTCTCATGCTGAGAGTTGAGTTGGTCGAGCTAGCATTGCTCCCCTCTCTGTAGAGGGTCACATATGAGCATGCCACTCCCTTCTGAAGCGTCTGAGTTCCCTCTCATGCTGAGAGTTAGGTTCTTCGCTCCCCAGAGCTCGGAATCAGCAAACTTCAGGTTGTTAGGCCTCTCTCGGCCTCCCTGTTAAGCTGCTCGCTGTGTAATGACAGCCTCTGTGATTCCCTAAAACGGAAAGAAAATCCATGTTATGTAAGTGCACACGCTAGTCTCTGTGCACTTTTCTAAAAATCCACATTGTGGTAAGATCGCACATCAAATGGTTTTGCGTTCTTTCTAAAAAATCTTGTATGGTAGGGATTACGCGCTGTGGCTTCGTGCCCTTTCTTTCAGTTGGCAGGCCCCGGTTTTGCCTTGGGCCCACTCTACCTATGTATCATAGTGATACTGACTTGAACAGGGTGTTGCTACCAAGGGTCTGTTGAGACAGTTCCCTCATTGAGCTCATGCAGAGCAAGCGGTAGCCCCTGGGTGACAGGCCAGGACCTAGCTACTAGGCACTTGGCCGTATCCCCTTAAAGGAATCTTTTCTTATGATTCTAAGCCTTCGAGCTCTACCCTGGGTCCGGGAGTCCTGGCCCTTAACAGGTAAGTTCAGGGTATGCAGCTCGGGTCTTTGGCCGTAGGGGATAATGTCACTGACAGCCATCTAACCGTCCAAGGGGCAACTCCCGTAGCTGGGTAGAGTTGGTACTTAGTGCTCGCCTTTTGTGCTTGGCTTGCACTCCCCTCAGCATGGTGGCGTGGGTATTCCGTTCCCCATAGCGACCCCTAGAGGACGCAGTTCGAAGTTCCCTCGAAAGGGAACGTCTCAGGTTACGTATGTAACCATGGTTCCCTGAGAGTAGGGAACGAGACACTGCGTCCTCTAGGCGCGGTGCCATGCTTCGGACGCAAGCTTCAGACGAAGAAGTGGATGACGTATTTTCCCGGCGCCCCTTTATACTGTGGTCGTGCCGGTAGTGACGTCATAGGCTGTCGCCGGCCAACAGGTGGTGTTTTTATGTACGTATGCTTCAGACACGGGTCACGCTGACGACGTTCCCCATAGCGACCCCTAGAGGACGCAGTGTCTCGTTTCCTACTCTCAGGGAACCATGGTTACATACGTAACCTGAGACGTTTTTATGGAGTAATGCATTACTTTTAAAAGTAACATTCCCCAACGCTGTATATAGGTGAATTGTGCTGGATCAACAAATCTGTAGATGGAGGCTCCACTACGCAAATTGCAGGACCTCAATAATCTGCTGCTGACGTATTGGTGCCAGATATCACAGGACATATTATCCGCAGAGGTCTTGCGGATGAGCTATTTAGGCAGGTGGTTGTAATGTTGTGGCTGATCAGTGTATTTAGTGTATGTACATGTAGAGTAGTTGTTCATTTCCAATTTAAATTGCGTAATGATAAATTATTTGAACAGCAATTTCAATAGCTCATTGTGTTGCTGTTTTACCCACATAAAATATTTCATTGCACAGTTATTTGAGGAAACACTCAATCTGTGACCAATTCAAGTGCTTGGGTATCTCTTTAACTTCTTGTCTGTGAAGTCCAGTTTATTGTATCACCTTAATTTCGGCTTTCAAAACAAATGGGATGCTCTTTTTACCTTTCATTACCTTTCGAAATGAATTCCTGTTATCTGCTCTGAAGATTTCAGAAATGCATAGGAATTACCATGACATAAGATTCACAGACTTGAAATCGATAGATAGACATACAGAGAAAGAGAGAAAGGGAGGGGAGAGCTATTTGAAGTTTACATGAATGTTTTTTTGATGTATAGTGTTTGTACACAGACAATGAGCTGTCCTTGCCAAAGCTGTGAATGCATGACACAGAGCTTAGAAGGTGATACGGGCTGAGGGAGAGGATGGTGTGGAAAGAGATAAGCTTACCAAGAGTGAGAGAGAGAGAGAGGGAGGGAATGAAACGGGTAGCTGTGAGCAGATATTGGGCCGTGGATGCCCTGATTTTGCATTAGGTATGGCAGGCTTTAGCCCTTTGCTCCAAACGGCTGAGCATGATAGCAAGGTTTTTTGAGCTACAGAAGCATGATCCATTGAAAAGATTTTATTTGCAACACTTCCCTTGTATGAATTCCCACATTACAGTTTTTAAGGTAAACACAATGTTTTACACAAGTTGCAACCTGGTCTGGTTGTATTGCGGTACTACATTTTTGAAAATGTAGTTTCATTTAATATGCATAGTTTATGAAAATTAAAAAAAACTGTTGTGATGTAACCTGATTAAAAACCAAAACTTTGTTAAATGCCGTAAAATGTTCAGAATATCCATGTTGGTACGTTAAAGCAAAGGTGAGGTCTTCTTCGTGGAATTCCAGCCCATTATTTTCCGCACTTCTTTCTACTGTAGAACATTCATCAATGCAGTGAAATGTCACCTTTCTCATGAAATTCTTTAACTACTCTCTTTCACAGGCTGTTTTATAATTCCTGGCAGTGACCCAAAGGCCAAAGCTCATTAAATATTTGTACTCTATCTATCTAATTTATGTATGCATGAATGCATGAATCCTACTTGTGTATGTAGAATGAATGTACAAATGGTGAAAAGTAACTTAAAGAAGTCTATAATACCTGTAGAGAGCTAGTCTTTTTTCCATTAAAACTTTAGAATAGAGTTTAGAATAGGGAACTTTAGAATAGGGAACCCATATTCTATAAAGTTTAGAATAGGAAACTTTAGAATAGGGAACCCATATTCACTATTAACTAAGAGTTTCCCTCAACAAACTCTTAAGTTGCTGCTTATTAATAGTTAGTAAGGTAGTTGCTAAGTTTAGGTATTGGGTCATGTTAAAGGATCTAGAACTTACAAAATACAAAATAAGGCATTAATATGTACCTAGTAAAGGTCTTTGCACACTGAGTCCGAAATTCTCATCCGAAATTTTCGCACGTTAAAAAATAAATATGACCTCACGTTGTCACGGTGCACACCGAGGGAGGAACAAGGACACGCAGACGAGGACGTAAACTCAAATAATAGTCTTTAATGGCATCCAAACAAGGCAGCGGAAGACAAGGCATGACTGACATGGACAGAAACACCGGGGAGTAACGAGTAGACCAGACCAAATCAAACTCAAAAGACAGGACTAATATACACAGGGTAATTAACACACAACGAGACAAACACAGCTGGAAAATACTTAACTCATAATGACATGAAACAAGGACAGGAAACAAACCACATTTGGACACAAAATGGGAACACATGACACACACGACAGAGGACTGACACACGTTGTGTTAATCACGTTTAAACACTCTCTTCGATACTTTCCTCCATCATAAAAAAAATCAGATCAGGTTTGATTCTCTGCGTTTTCGCATCTGTAGCAACTTAAGCATTTTGATAGGAAAGGATGACGAATCCAAAAAAAAAAAAAAAAAAAAACGCATACAAAAATTTCGGACTCAGTGTGCAATGACCTTAAGTACTAATACACAGCCAATATGCTAGTAATATGCATGCTAATAACAACTATATAATTAATATGCAACTAGTTATTAGTAAGAATTGGACCTTAAAGTGTTATCGAATTTCCATTATGCTAAATCTTTGCTAGTATGTCAGATGTAAGATAACTTCAATAGAGATCCTAGCTGTCATAAGAGCTATCATAAGTCTTTTTGAAATACAAGTGTTCTCCAAGGTGGACATGACTGGAAATCAAAGCTGGAGTGACAACTGTTCTGTCTTCATGGCCAAGGGAGTGTGGTGTGTGTGAATGCTGTTTCTTGGAGAGTCGTATAAAGTTCTACCTTGTGATGCCATCTATGTTTTATGTTGAGCACAGAACTTGTGGGGGGGGGAAAGCCCTCCCTACACCTACCCTAACCCTACCCGATACTTTATTTTCAACTTTTTGATTATTTCCTTAATTTTTATTGAAAATAAATGCCTTTCCGATGCGATATGAGAATTGAAAAGGGAGAAAACAGTTTGGCAAAAGGCAGGTTACACAGAAGAATGAAAGCCAGACTATTCCTTTAAATGCTGGGTGAAAGTAGAGCACACATACACACACACCAGGTCTGGGGTTTCTCAGAAAACATGGCATAATTATTAATCAAAGACACCTCTGCACTAACCTGACTGCCCTGAGGCTCCATTAGATATTCAGGATCACTTCTCTGCTCACCTGTCTCCACCAGCACCTGTTCTTTCAGCTGAATCTTCATCAGTATTCCTCTCACTCACCTCACTCTTCTCCTGTCTTGGGCCCCAGATGAGCTGTTGTTAAAAAAAGGAAGGAGAGGTAAAAATAAGTGATTGGATCTACCTTGTTTACTGCCATCTTCATGGTTCTTTAAAGGGTGGATTTGTATCGAATCTAATCTCAATCTAATATCCCTTCTCTGATATAAAGTCATATAAGTCAAAATGACTTCCTAGTTGGCACTTGCGATTGGCCGACTCTTAGTCCCTGGTGTGAAATGTCTAATTCATCCACCTGCTGGATCGTCCCAAATTATATTATTCACATTCTTAGAATGGAAAATTGTAGCTTATGATTTTCCCTATATCACAGGTGTGCAATTGATTTGAGCAAGTTGTTGAAGGTCATGCATAAACGTTCTACCTAGCTTCTGTTTTCATTAAGTGTTGCCGCATTTCCTCTTCATGTCAATGCATTTACCGCGTGTCGAAGATGAAGCTTGTCGTTAAGGGCTCTCTAGGGCTGTTTCGACAGTTCTCCAGCTTGCTTGCATTCCCCCCGTGCTTCCTTTTCCAGATTTTCCCAGATCCGTTCATGACAGGTGTAGACGGCACGGGAGGGGAGCTTTTTGGAATGCTGCTCAGGTTTTCAATTGGCATTTTAAAGTCTGCGTCTGACTCACCAAGACGACCGAGTGTCTGAATAAGGCTACGGACCGGAATCTGCAGTGAGAGGGAGGAGAGGATGATGGATGGCGGCTGTTAGATACAGTAATTGTGCTCAGTTAATTGCCCCTCCCTCGCCATAATACCCCTGAAACCTTCTCCATTTCCACGGCAGCAGAAACTATCAGAAATGCATTTTGCAAGCTGTGCAGGGTTCTTATTCTAGCTGCGAGGAGACAACTATTCAGTTTGCCTATAGAGACTTTGACTGAGCCTGACTTCTGATTTGCAGGCCTAGACATTGATAGCAGTACTATTACTATTACTATTGATAGCATTACTAAGAGACAGCCAGTAGAGTCGAACAGAGCTAAACAGCATTGTTCTTGTAATCAAGTGTAATCATAACAGTCTCATTAATACTGTTGTAATTAGCATTGCAGTTATATATAATATCTGTTGATCATGGAGATGCACCTTGCACACCCTTCTTTCATTAAAATGGGATTATTCAAGGATTATGCCTGTGTTTATTGCATTTTATGAACATATTTCTGCAAAAGCTTATATCAGACTTTGCTCGAGTGAAGCTCAGGCACTTAATCTTAAAAAAAACTAAATCTACTTTTTTATTCAATGGCGATAAAGAGGACACCTAATAGAGATCTAAAGTGATTAAATTAGCATGTTATCTTAAATATTTCTGGTGATTTTTTTTTTTTAAACCATGTTTTTAAAATTTGATACAATCAAACTGATTTCTCACATTTTAACCAAACTGGCTAAAATGTTTTAGAGTAAAACAAGTCAACTTATATTACAAAACATCACAGAATTAATCAGATCCATTGCTAATACTTCAATGTTTATTCTGGTGGTTTCCCTTTTAAAAAACTGTGACTTGATTGCATAAAGGAACTGGCTTAAAGGGATATTATAAAGAGCTAACTGGATGGGAAGTAATAATGAGATTAAAACTATATAAGAAAATGTTTGGTTTGAAACTTTTCAGTTACTAATTTTACTAATGCTAATTCTGATGATGCACACTATATACAGACAAGCAGATGATCTCAGAATATGAATGGAACATGGTAAGTTGCATGAAAACTATTACACAGAAAATACTTCATGCATTGAGCCAGTGATACTGGAGGACCAAAATCAGTATACACCTAATTAATTAAAAAAATACTACATACAGACAAATAGATGAACCCAGAATATGAACCCAATGTGCAAAACATTAAGTGTTTTCCAACAGAAAATCATTATAAATTAATGCTTGACATGCAATTTAGTACTTTACCATCAAATTCTGAGCTCATTTGTTTGCATTTATATACTGTAGTATGCATCATTAATTAGATGTATACTGAATTGTATCTTTAAATATGACTGTTTTAGAAGCATTTTAGAATGTACCACTGTTTTCGGTCATTGAAATACTGCATCAGGTGCTATACCGTACTCGGTTACTATCGTAACCTCGGTTCCCTGAGATATGGGAACGAGTACTGCGTCGTAAGACGCTGTATGGGAAAAACTCCTTTTTTTCCTCTTCAACTGAAGCCTTTTAATTACGCATTGAAACTGCACGTCCATTGGTTCGTGCAGTGCTATAAAACTGAACCAATGGCTTGGTGGCGGAGATGAGCAAGCCTATGGCTATGCAGCCCACCAAAGCCCACCAGAATGGGCGGGGCCTCTGGCTATATAAGCGGCCACTTTGCCGCCGCAACTCAGATTTCTTCGAATGAAGCGACTGAGGCGTGCAGCTCATAGCAGCCAATTACTTGAGCTGTAAATAATGTCATGATAATGCTGATTGGCTGACTGAAGACCATTCTGTTAAAGAAGGGTTTAATTTGATGGTTTACATCCATCCTTCTGGTCACTTGATTTTGAAGGCCTCTATGCTGCAAGATTATCGCTAGTATGTCAGATGTAAGATAACTTCAATAGAGATCCTAGCTGTCATAAGAGCTATCATAAGTCTTTTTGAAATACAAGTGTTCTCCAAGGTGGACATGACTGGAAATCAAAGCTGGAGTGACAACTGCTCTGTCTTCATGGCCAAGGTGAGTGTGGTGTGTGCGAATGCTGTTTCTTGGAGAGTCGTATAAAGTTCTGCCTTGTGATGCCATCTATGTTTTATGTTGAGCACAGAACTTGTGGGGGGGGGGGGGAGCCCTCCCCACATCTACCGTAACCCTACCCGATACTTTATTTTCAACTTTTTGATTATTTCTTTCATTTTTATTGAAAATAAATGCCTTTCCGATGCGATATGAGAATTGAAAAGGGAGAAAAAAGTTTGGCAAAAGGCAGGTTACACAGAAGAATTGTTGGAAACTTTTTCCTCTTCGAAGCAGAGACCAGGGACGTTGGGATATCTTTCAAGCAGAAGTTACTCTTTATTGAGAACTCGCTGTGCGTCGCTGCAGTCATCCAAGTCTAAATCTTAAGTGACTTTACAAGGTTATTTATAGGCATTTTTGGAGGAGGGATTCTTGGAGGTGGAGCCAAAATCAAACAAAGCAAGCACATGAGGGACATAATCAAATGCATAGACACTAATTCAATCAACCTAATGAATCCACGTCTGGGCCAGGGGTTCTTTGAATATACATTGATTCAACATAATCAAATGCATAGACACTAATCCAATCAACCTAACGAATCCACGTCTGGGCCAGGGGGCTCTTTGAATCAACGTCTGGGTTCTTTGAATCTCTGCCAATCAACATGACTTGATTGAGACAAAGCACAGTTCCGGAAGTGGATAATAAGAATAACATTTAAACAATTTGTAATCCCACAGAATGAAAGCCAGACTATTCCTTTAAATGCTGGGTGAAAGTAGAACACACATACACACACACCAGGTCTGGGGTTTCTCAGAAAACATGGCATAATTTTTAATCAAAGACACCTCTGCACTAATCTGACTGCCCTGAGGCTCCATTAGATATCCAGGATCACTTCTGTGCTCACCTGTCTCCACCAGCACCTGTTCTTTCAGATTAATTCGCCGCCGCATCTCAGATTTCTTCGAATGAAGCGACTGAGGCGTGCAGCTCATAGCACGGCCAGGAACGCAGTACTCGTTCCCATATCTCAGGGAACCGAGGTTACGAAAGTAACCGAGTACGTTCCCTTTCAATATTCCACTTGTACTGCATCATAAGACGCTGTATGGGAACCAGTACAATCACGCCGTGCTATGATGGGGAACGACTCAAAACTATGACTCACGTGGGAGAAGACCCAGGGGAGTCAATAAAGTACACCAAGCACAGGCTGAGCCCTCAGGGTCATTCGTGGCCTGGGTGTCGTACCGTATAGTTGATACTTGGTGTCCAGATAATGTGGACCGCCCAAGTGAGGGAGGGACTTGAACAATGTTGGTCAAGTAAACCCATAAGACTGTTTAGCTAGCCGGAGGTGGCAAACTAAGCAGAAAGGACTCTGGTCTGTAAGGCAGGGACGTCCGGGATGTAAAACCCTCTGCTTCAGCCAGAACTGGATGGGCCGCATGTGAAGCAGGCCCAACCAAAGTACTGGCGAAGCCGCTGCCATAAGGCCCAGCATTTTCTGGAAGGCCTTGAGCGGGTGGACGGTCCCTTCTTTGAAGAAGGCCGCGCGGCTATGAATTGGCATGGCTCGTTCCGCTGAGACAGTTGCTGTCATCTGCACTGAATCGATAACTGTCCCCAGGAACGATACTCGTTGGCTGGGTGACAGCATGCTCTTGGCAAAGTTGACCCTGAGCCCCAGGCGATCTAAGTGGCTGAGGAGGAGGGTCTTGTGCAATGTTGAAACTGCCTCTGACTGGGCCAGAATGAGCCAGTTGTCGAGGTAGTTCAGGATGTGAATTCCCATCTGTCGCAGAGGGGAGAGAGCCGCATCCAAACATCACGTTAAAGTGCGGGGAGCCAGGGACAGCCCAAACGGGAGGACCTTGTATTGATATGCCAACCCCTTGAATGAGAATCTCAAGAATCGTCTGTGATGGGGGCTACCTGGATGTGAAAGTATGCGTCTTTCAGATCCAGCAACATGAATCAGTCCCCTGGGCGTATTTTCGAGAGGATCTGTTTCCGTGTGATCATCCTGAACGACCTTTTTGTCAGGGCGTGATTCAGGAGTCTGAGATCTAGAATAGGTCGCAGGCCACCGTCTTTTTGGGGATGAGGAAGTAGCAGCTGTAGAAGCCTGACTCGCTCTGGGCTGGAGGAACGACTTCTATGGTTCCCTTTACCAGCAGATTCATCACCTCAGCGCGCAGGACTTGAGCGTCCTCGCTGTGCACTGTGGTGGCGACCACACCGCAGAAGCGGAAGCGGTGGTCTTCAAGCGAATTGGAGTGAATAACCTCGTCTTATCGTAGCCATTATCCACTCTAACACACCGGGGATGGCCTGCCAGGCCTCGGCACATGTGGCGAGAGGTTGAATAGTCTCTAAAGACTGGCTGCATAAGGGCAGGACGCTTATGGTAGGCAGAAGAGGATATTTGCTCTCTTTTTGAAATTGTATGTGTTTTATTTAGTCCGTTATTACAGCGGTCGGACGCCCGTGCACTAGAGTGGGCCCATGGGGAACCAAAAACACACTTTTCTCTGCACCCAGCGCTGAGCGGGGTGACAAGAGGCACATTAGAGGCTGCTTGCGGGGTGGTCCGCCGATAGTGAGACTCTGGCCCCTCCTCTTTCTGCCTGGCTGATCAGGAGGACTTCTGAGGCGCCGGATCCAAGGCGATCTTAGGCCGGGGTCCCTGGCGCTTCGGTTAGCGTCTTGCCGAGTGGGAACACCCTCTATCCTGTCGACCTTTAGGAGGTAGGGGCTCTGGAGTGGCTTGCTTTGGTTTGGCGGGCTGCTGAGTCAGCGCAGGCTTGGGGCGACTAGAAGCAGCAGAACTGGTGCGTTTTGGGAGGAAGTGCCGCATCGCTTGAGACGACTTCTGAGCCTCTGTAAACCGTTCCGCTAAACCCTCCACAGCTGGCCCGAACAGGCTGTTCGACGAGACCAGGGCGTCGAGGAAGGGAACTTTATCCGCCTCTTTCATCTCCCTCAACGTGAGCCAAAGGTGGCGTTCCGACACTACCAGGCTGGACATCGACCTGGATGGCCTGGGCAGTGGCTTTGGTGGCGCGCAGGGCCAGGTCTGTCGCGCTCCTCAGGTCCCTGAGTGAAGCTGCATCGAGACCGGCCTCCTCGCTGGCGAGCATCTTGGCCTGAAAGACCTGGAGCACAGCCATAGTGTGCAGCGCCGAAGCCGCTTGTCCAGCTGCCGAGTAGACGCATCCAGCGAGTGCAGACGTGGCTCTGCACGGCTTGGACGGATGGCTCGCCCTTGCCTTCCATCCGATAGCCATGGGCGGGCAGAGATGTGCGGCCACGGACTCATCCAGATGGGGCAGGTGCTCGTATCCCTTCTCTTCAGCGCCCTCAACGGAGGTGAGGGCGGAGGAAGCAGAAGGACGGATGCGAGATGAGTAGGCGGTGTGCCACGATTTAGCGAGCTCGTCGTGGACTTCGGGAAAGAAGGGGGACGAGCATTGGCGGGGGGCCAGCTGGCGCCCCAAGAGAAACCACTCGTCCAGCCTGCTGCGAGACGGCTCCTCAGGCGGAGACCACTCGAGCACGAGTTTATTGACAGCCTTTGTCATCACACGGAGGAGCTCCTCGTCCATTCTGGGTCTGGCGCTGCGTGAAGAGGACGGCGGAAAGAGGGCGGGGTCAGTAACCGAGCCCGATAACTCCTCCCCATCCGAAGCCACCAGAGAAAGGCTGTCATCCATTTCGTTGTCACTCCCACCTAACGAGATCATGTCGCTTGCAGCCGCAGAGGGACACTGATCGGGCTGAGTGAAGAGGACCGGCGAATCCTCTCTCTGCGGTGACGGCGAGGCACGCGGGCACTAAGCCAACGTGAGCTCGCTCGTCTCCGGCCGGTCGAATCCTCTGCCCCGCTGTTTCTTCCTCGCAGGTCCCTGGGAGGAAGAGAACGGGAGGGCGCGAGGGGCGGAGTCACTTTCTGAAAAGAAAGCTATCCGTGAGCGCAGAGAGGAGAGACTGAAACAAAAAATAAGGACTTTATTCAACATTTTTTCTTGGAGGAAGACAGTAAATTGGGGATAAGAATTGTTGAATGAATTGTAATTTTTGTTTTCTTTGCGCACAAAAAGTATTCTTGTAGCTTTGCAAAATTTAAGTTGAGCCACTGATGTCACATGCTTTTACCGATGTCCTTACTACGTTTCTGGGCCTGGGAACATTGCAGTTGCGTTGCAGGGTCAGAAAGCTCTCGGATTTCATCAAAAATATATTAATTTGTGTTCTGAAGATGAATGAAGGTCTTACGGGTTTGGAACGACATGAGGGTGAGTAATTAATGACATAATTGTCATTTTTGAGTGAAATAACCCTGTAAATAAGGAATCTAAACATACACAAAAGAGTGTGTCCAAAAGAGATACACAGTGTGTGTGACTGATAACTGTACAGCATGGTTATATTAACAGGTTTAAATACTTAAAATGCAGGTATCACTCATCCACTCATGTAGTGGAACGATAAAAAAAAAAATAGCCACATTCACTTTATAGCTTAAAAAAAAAAGTTAAAGTAAACGCACAATTACGAGTGATATAACTTTTGAACATAAACATTTGCTTAACTTAAATATTTAGTCGCCGTGCAAGTCTGTTTAACCTCCTCCAAACAAAGCTACAACTTAATCAACTGCTTCCTCACCTTGCAACACGCAGTAGTGGTATTTTGTTCCATAATGAATCAGTGTTTTGAAGGAATTGTTTAAACGAATGATTCAATGACTCACTTGCCCTGCGTCCCAATGTGCATACTATCCACCCTATCTGCCCTAAATAGTATTGAAAATTACTACTATCACATAGAATTTAGGATGGATAGTATGCACATTGGGACGCAGGCTCACTCATAAATATCGTTCGTGAATTAATCAATGCTTTTGAATGAACGAATCGGTTGAATGACTCGCTCATAAAGTGCTTGTTGCCACCTACTGGCAAATTAAGCGGCATAACCTTAAAAAGAGAAAGTCAATAAGTATGCTTATGTTTTATTATGTATGCTTATTGCAATCTGATTCACATCCCTTATGCAAATTAACCATGGTTTTATTATAGTAAAAGTGTAGTAACCATGTTTATTTGGCAGATTGATTACTATTTGTATAACCACATTTTTACAACAAATACCATGGTTAAACTAAAAACAAGGTCAATTTGTAATTACCATAGTTTAACTAAAATAACTTTTTTTTTGTCAGAAAACCATGGTTAATTTTCGTAATGGATATTTGTTTACATTGTATCACACATGCACAGTGGGCCGTGTTTAAGAAACAGAAAAGGCCACCGTAATAGGCTAATGTGGCATTTTTTAGATGACACATCTAAAAAGAAAGCTGACATGTATAACATATAAGCCTTTTTAGCAATTATGCATTAAATATTAAATCTCTTCCACTGAACATATTATTAAGACAAAAAACATGTTAGTTAGAAAGTAAGATTAATGTCCTGTAAAACGGGTTAAGATCTACACCATCCCTTTCAACTGAATCAGAATTTTATTCAGATCTATCTTAATCGGATTAACTGACCTGTTTATTTGAAGCTTTTTAGTCTGATTGAGCATCAATATGATTATAAACAGATTATTTAATATTTCACATCATAAAAATGACTCAGCAATTATGAATAAAAATGATTCGTTTCTTTTAATCCTAAGCATAACCTGGTCATGCAGCGCAATGCTGTTTTTCCAGCCGCTCAGATTTATTGACCTAGAAAGAAGGCATAGAATGATGTCATGCTGTTTGCTGTAAATACTTTTTAAGGCCACTTCATACCGCTGTCCAATCTCATCCCGCAAGACCTGGAGATAAAGCAGGCCAATGTCATCCTTCGGCACTCGGTATAAAAGCAAGCCGTTTCTCACTGACACTGCTCAAGTGATCTCATCAGGACCTCCACGCATGCCAACCGCTAGACATCACTCTTTTTTTCTGGTCTTGTTGCTGTTTTCCTTTTAGTGAGATAAGTGTGAAGCTTCATGAACTGATTTTGGTGTTCTTTTTATGATAAAATCCTGAGTAAATAATTGCTTATTTTACATAGGGCTGACTGATATGATGATACACAGTATACTTTTCAGCAATAGTAATGCATCAGCCAGAGGAAATTTTACTATCCCAAGTTATATTTCAAAAGCTGTGAGTGGCACATTACATCACATTACTCACGGTTCTTGGCTCATTTTGAGCTGAAAAATAACATTTTACTGATTCGTTAACAAGATTCGCTTCAACCGGATCATTTAATCACCGAGTTGTTAACCACTGCACCTGGGTAAACCACCCGCATAAATAAAAATCTATTGGTTCAGAAAAACTTCATAGTATTCTAGAATAAATTCCTAGTTCATAGTAAATAATCTACTTGTGAATCAGATGTCACTTTTGCGTTTTACGGTACATTCATATTGGGTATCGGCATTAACACTTGATGAAGGGCATCTGATGCGACTGTCACAGTGACAGCCAATCACATTGTGTTTCTGGTGTTGCTTGAATGCGATTGGCTAACATTTGCACCAGGGTATTTGCATAAGGCGATCTGATTGGCTGACGCCTGCATTGGTGCTTGAAAAGTTTGCATTGGTGCTTGTAGTGGCTAGGCGTCCACTTTGGTGGCTGAACAAAAAAAAAAAATGAAAATACAAAATAAAATAAAAAACCTCAATAGTGTAAAGGGTTGCAAAGATATAAAGTAGCTCCAATCTACTTTATATCTTTGCAATCCTTTACTCTTTTGTTTTGTTTTTTAATTTGTATTTTAATTTTTTCATTGCAATAAATGCTTCATCAAGTTTGGACCAATCAACTATATGGACAATGGATTTGTTAAGGCTATGAGTGTCAAGCCTTTTTTTTTGTTCAGCCACCAAAATGGACGCCTAGCCACTACACAAGTCAAAAGGCGCATTCGACTTGAAGCAGCGCTTTGCAGAATGGTCAGTGTATGACATCAAAATACCACGAGAGCGATTCGAATGCATAGGATCCAACTGCTTTCTTATCGCTCTCGCAGTACGTTGATGTCATACACTGACCATTCTGCGTAGCGCCGCTTAAAGTCGAACGCACCTAATGACTGTCACTTCCTGTTTAGCCACACCCTCAGGTGACATCACAGGTCTTTTATCTCAGAGGCCTTGCATCTCCACCTGATCCACTAGATGGAGTTAACTTAAATACCACATAGAAATACAAAAAAATTAACAAATTATCTTTGCATAAACATACAGTATTTTGGCTCCTACATATCCGGCCCCTAAATGTTTTAAGCTTAACATAAAGCATTTACAGTGGCATGCGAAAGTTTGGGATCCCCTTGCAGAATCTGTGAAAATGTGAATAATTTTAACAAAATAAGAGAGATCATACAAAATGCATGCTATTTTTTATTTAGTACTGTCCTGAGTAAGATATTTTACATAAAATATGTTTACATATAGTCCACAAGACAAAAAAATAGCTGAAATTATTCAAATAACCCCCTGCAAAAGTTTGGGAACCCTTGGTTCTTAATACTGTGTGAGGTTACCTGGATGATCCACGACTGTTCTTTTGTTTTGTGTTGGTTGTTCATGAGTCCCTTGTTTGTTCTGAACAGTTGAACTGAGCACTGTTCTTCAGACAAATCCTCCACGTTCTGTAGATTCTGCAGTTTTCCAGCATTTTTGCATATTTGAACCCTTTGCAGCAGTGACTGTATGATTTTGAGATCCATCTTTTCACACTGAGGACAATTGATGGACTCAAACACAACTATTAAAAAAGGTTCAAACATTTACTGATGCTCCAGAAGAACACACGATGCATTAAGAGCCGGGGGGTGAAAACTTTTTGAATTTGAAGATCAAGGTAAATTGTACTTAATTTGTCATCCGGGAAACATGCAAGTATCTTCTGTTGCTTCCGAAGGGCAGTAATAAATGGAAAAAATATATATATTTCAACAAAAGAAAAAAGTTGGAAATCTTCATCCTGTTCAAAAGTTTTCACCCCCCGGCTCTTAATGCATCGTGTTTCCTTCTGGAGCATCAGTGAATGTTTGAACCTTTTTTAATAGTTGTGTTTGAGTCCATCAATTGTCCTCAGTGTGAAAAGATGGATCTCAAAATCATACAGTCACTGCTGCAAAGGGTTCAAATATGCAAAAATGCTGGAAAACTGCAGAATCTACAGAACGTGGAGGATTTGTCTGAAGAACAGTGCTCAGTTCAACTGTTCAGAACAAACAAGGGACTCATGAACAACCAACACAAAACAAAAGAACAGTCGTGGATCATCCAGGTAACCTCACACAGTATTAAGAACCAAGGGTTCCCAAACTTTTGCAGGGGGTTATTTGAATAATTTCAGCTATTTTTTTGTCTTGTGGACTATATGTAAACATATTTTATGTAAAATATCTTACTCAGGACAGTACTAAATAAAAAATAGCATGCATTTTGTATGATCTCTCTTATTTTGTTAAAATTATTCACATTTTCACAGATTCTACAAGGGGATCCCAAACTTTCGCATGCCACTGTACATAAATATTTACAAAAGGAGCTACAAAATTATAATCCCAATATTCTAATAATAAAGAAAGAAACTACTTTACTTTGGCATGATTACTGTTGATTTTCTTCTTCCAATAGTAGGCACAGCTTTGTGATTGGTCGCTCCAAGATACTTGTCTTTGTTTGCAGTTTGACTGACCGAACCATACCATTTGAGTCAGGTTTTGTTTCCACTATTCTTGCAAGTGGCCATGATGAGCGTGGAGAGGTAGGGTCAACATTACAACAATATCTACAACTTTGAGACTTGTTCTTGCCTTAGACCACTTCTGTCTCTCTTGCATAACCGTTACATTCTCTTCCGTCCATCTCCTCCAGAACACATTCGCCAAATACTGCACTTGTCTCCACCGGCGTCTGGTGTACGAGTCATATCTGGAAAACTCACCAGGAGGTAAAACAGGTTGAGAATTATTCAAAAGAATGTGATTAGGGGTAAGAGCCTCCAGGTCGAAAGGATCAGATGATGCAGTGGTGATTGGGAGGTTGTTAAGAATTGCCTCAACTTCACAGAACAATGTCTGGAGACATTCATCATCTACAACTTGTTGGTGTAAAAGAGAATTCAGAATCCATCTTACAGACCTGTTAATTCTTTCCCACACGCCACCATGATGAGACGCCCCTGGTGGGTTGAAACTCCAGTCAGTTCCTCTTTGGAGCATGGCATTTTGGATTTTACCACTGTTCAAATTGGTGAAAGCCTTTTTGAGTTCTCTATAAGCACCAACTAGATTAGTTCCGTTGTCTGACCAGATGTGTTTTACCTGTCCTCTCCTACATACAAATCTTCTTAAGGCATGGATACAGGAGTCAGTGTCAAGGGAGCTAACAATTTCAAGATGAACTGCCCTGCAGGACAAACATGTAAAAAGGACACCATATCTTTTGACAAAATTCTTTCCTCTTTTTGCTTCTGTTGGACCGAAATAGTCCATTCCAACGTTTGTGAACGGTGGCAGATCAGGTTGGGTTCTTTCTTGCGGCAAATTTGCCATCTTTTGTTCCTCCCTTTTGCCTTTCAAACGTCTGCATGTCACACATTTAGAAATAACTTTTCTTGCTGTGTTGCCACTAATGATCCAATATTTCCTATGCAACTGGGCAAAAATATAATTTCTTCCACAATGTCCATAACTTTCATGAATGTGGCGAAGCAACAGATTGGAGATATGAGATTATTTTAGCAACATAAGTGTAGAATCTTGCCTTGTCATTGGCTATGTATTTTAATAATGCCTTACTGTCTGTCCAAAACAAGGAGTCCTTCAGGGGGAGTTGGAACTCTGACCTGAGCATCTTGTCCACTTTGACAGAGACCACAGCCGCTGCTAATTCAAGTCGTGGAATCGTCATCTGCTTTAAAGGAGCAACCCTTGCCTTTCCAATCATAAAATAGACATAAATGTTACCTTGCTCATTGGTCATTCTGATGTAACTTACAGTTCCATATCCAAGTTCACTGGCATCAGCAAAATTATGCAGTTGGAGTGACTGTGGCTTTCCAAATTCATTGGGTTTCTGACAGCGTGACACACTGAAAGCTGTTAGCTTGGGAAGATCATGAATCCAATTTAGCCATTGTTTAGACTGAGAAGAGGGTATTGGCTCGTCCCATCCATAGCCTTCTTTACACAGCTGCTGTAACAATTGTTTAACTGGAAGATTGAGGGGTGCCAAAATGCCAAGAGTATCAAACACAGAACTCACCATAGAGAGAATTCCTCTGCGGGTGTGTGGCTTTTCGGTGACTGTGATGTTAAATCTAAAAGTGTCATCGTCTACATTCCATTGAAGTCCTAATGCATGTTCAGTTGGCAGTTTGTCATTGTCTAAATCCAAGGACCTAATGTCTTTCCCTCTTTGTTCCTCTTCAATTGAAGATAGGACGGTTCTACTGTTGCTCACCCATTTGGTGAGTTGAAATCCTCCCATGTTGCACAAATCCACCAGGTCAGATCTCAGTTGCACTGCTTCCTGTACTGTGGACACAGAAACTAGACAATTGTCAACATAAAAATGATGAATCACTGTTTCAGTTACCTGTGGTCTCATGTGACTATTGTCTTCCGCTGTTCTTCGCAAAGCAAAGCTTGCACAGCTGGGAGAGGAGACTGCACCAAAAAGGTGCACAAGCATTCAATGGTCTTTTGGATTTTGCTCAATGTCCCCTTCTGGCCACCATAAAAGGTGCAAAAAGTTAACATCTGATCTTGGGATCCTTACTTGATAGTACATAGATTTTATATCCGCCATCATTGCAATGGGTTCTTGGCTAAATCTAAGCAGGACTCCAGTTGGTAAGATCAGGCCCTTGCAAAAGTTCTGTGTTCAGGGACACACCTTGATATGCTGCACCACAGTCAAACACCACTCTGATGGTTTTCTTTTTGGGGTGGTAAACTGCATGATGAGGAATATACCATGTTATTCCTTACACTTGATCTACCTCTTCCTGTGGGACCACCTCAGCATATACCTTATCCATCATGTCACTGAGAAAATATGTGTACTCATTATGGAATGACTCATTTCTCTTGAACTTCCTTTTCAGGCTCAGAAGATGTTGCATGGCCATATGACGATTGTTGGGCATTATCACATTATCTTTTCTAAAGGGTAAGTTAAGTGTGTAGTGCCCATCTGAAAGTGAGATTGACTCGTTTACAATTTTCAGAAACTGTTTGTCCTCAAATAACATTTCAAGTTTTTCTTCTGAGGCCTTTTCATTAAAATCATGATTGTACTGACTAATCAGCAGTCTCTTTTTTCAAAAAACTTTTTCCAGTTTTTCTACTGAGATTCTATTGTGGTAGCAGATTGACAATCATTGCTTGCACTAGAATCCCCTCCTCTTAAAGGTCCACTGATTACCCATCCAACCAAAGTCTTGACTGAATATGGGCCTTCACCTTGACTATTTATGATTTCCCAGGGTTCTATGATCTTTGAGGCATTGGTTCCTATTAGCAGCTCGATGTTGCCATCAATCTCTGGGATACCAACTTTTTGCAGGTATGGCCATCTAGCAAGGTCCTTCTTTGTGGGTATGTTTTCTCTAGTGAATGGCATCTCTTTTTGTGTGAACACATCAGGCAATTGTATAAAATTGTTTTTATCCAAACCAGAAATCTCTAGTCCTGTAATTACATAAGCTGGCATGGACTTCTCATTTTCTTCAACAGGTTATTGGTTCTTTTACCTTTTATATTCAGCTGAGACATCAGACGCTCGGTACAAAAAGTGGCGGAGCTTCCATGGTCAATGAAAGCATAGACTGGTATGATCTTGTCACCTTTAATAACTTTGACTCTTACTGGCACCACTTAGTGGATATTATCCTGTGTACCGGCCCCAATATTCCCACATGCTGGCTGCATACCAGCTGGGGAGTTATTTTTTTGTGACACTTTTCTATTCTTCCTTTGTCTTTTGTTCTGTTCGCTCAATGTGGAGGGCACCTGGGTGCTGTTTGAAACACAATGTACAGGTGAGTCTCTGGCTACAGTGTTTGCTAATGTGACCTTGATGCAGGCAACTAAAACAGATTCCTTTTCCTTTGAGGAAGTCAATCTTATCCCTGTGTTTCTTTTTCCTAAACACCTTGCAGTGCTCCAACATGTGATCATTGCTTCTACACAGAGGACCTGAGGCTTGCAATTTGTTATCTTTAGAGGATTGCTGAGTGGCCTGGGAGGCGGTAGTGCATACACTAGTTGCAAAAGTACTTCCACCAGACTTGGGCTTGACTTTAGTGGACAGCTTGTCTTTAGCTCTGTTTACTGGCTTATCCTGGATATCCCCAAAAATGGATCTGAAGCCATTCTTACTTGCCTTTCAACAAATATTACAAGATCTTTAAGTTGAGGCCTATTGTTCTTGTTCTCTTGAAATTCCAACACATAGGATCTCCATCTTTCTCTCAGTTTGTACGGAAGTTTCATGACCAGGATTTTCAGGTTGGATGACAAGTTAATTTCATGTGAATACTTAATGTCCTCCATTGCATTACGACAACTCTTCAAAAATAGTGCAAAAGCTTGTAGTGATTTAGTGTCTTCCGGTTTAACTGCAGGCCATTCCAATGCTTTCTTCATATAAGCAGAAGACATAGTGAACTCATCTCCAAAGTGCTTTTGTAGCAAATCTCTTGCTGTTTTATACCCTTTATCTGGAGTCATATGAAAACAACTCCTGACCAGATCTCTGGTGAAGCCACTTGTGAATTGATCAAGAAAGTACAGCCGATCGGCACTGCTGTCCGTTTTTTGCTTGATGCCATACTCAAAAGCTCTTATGAAGAGTCTGTACTTCAGAATATCACCATCAAAGATTGGGATATCTCTCTGAGGGAGACATGAAAGCTGATGTTGCTTCACTAAAAGAGATGTTACCTCATTTTGGCGTTGAAGGATGTTGACTAAATTGCCATGGTGTAGATCAGTGCTTGTACTCGTGTTACTGGTCTGGGAGCACTGATCAGAAGATTGCTCAGACACACTTGATATCTTGGATAAATTTGTCTGAGCATGTACATTAAGTGGACTAGTGGCTTGAACAGCTTCAGTTTTCTTGCTGGCCACATTTTGGCTATTTGATTGCAGCAAGACAGGATTTGGTTGAACACCATCCTTGGGACGAACACTTGGGGTTTGTACCACAGAATGAGCTTTAGAGACCTTGTCTAATGAAAGGAATTCACTCTGAAGCATAACTTTTTGACATTTCAGCAGGAATTCATGTCGTCTTGACCGTCACTTGGTATGCGAGGCTTAGATGTTGCTCCTTGTTGTTTACCAGCTGACATCAAAACTGCAAGCTTGGCTGATGAGGCTTCTAGCTGTGCTTTCAGCTCCAGAACCTGACATTTTTTCTTAAGTGTTTGTTTCACTCTATTAAACTCATCTTCTCTATCCTCCAATTGATGTTTTTCTTTGAGTGCCGCCACCTGTGCTAAAATGGCCGCTCTTTACGCTTCCACCTTTAGACTTGCAGATGCAACTGAAAATGATCTTGCTCTGGACTCACAAATGGAGACTTGAGATATGCTGTCTTTACGGGCCACTTCAATCTCCTGAGGTTCATCAGCTTTAGATACTCCAGATAACCATTGAGGAACAAAAGAGATACAAGTGTAAAAGTCAGCCATTTTGGGTTTAAACCATTCAGCCTTGTCTTGAATAGCTTCCTCTTCAGACAACAATTCCTGATTGTTTCATGTAGGGATTTAAAATCATCCAGGAGATGCATAAATTTGCTCAAATTTGCTTTCACTTCTTGCACACATGTAGCATCTTCCATAAGTTCCATCATTATGTTTTTTCTTTTTGGTAAAGTGGGCAAGCGTTCCTTTTCTTACATTTCTCAACTTAGATACATGGCCATTCACATCTAGATCCATAACAGTGCTTGAGAGGTCATACTTGACTTTCTCTTCACTATCATCAAACTCTTTAGCAGTATCATCCATATTTGCTTTCTAATTCAGCACATGGAAAGGCAATTAACACAGACTCTGATGTGAAGATCATCCAATAATCTACTCTTCCTATAGTAGACTTTAACAACTTGCATGGATTCACAATCTAATAATCTACACATCCATTAGCAGATTTCCTCTTCTAGAATTTCCATGGCTCAGTTTGAGAAATACATGAAACCGTACATACCATGTAGTACAAACAAACAGTCCATGCCATGTGCTCATTGATATCCATACTTCTTCAGTTAAAAGCACATTTCCTTTATGATCTTCAGCTTGTAGAAAGGAGTCTTTGACTTTGAAAAGAAAAACAAACAACGCCTGTGGCGCGACGCATCGGATACACAATTCAGTTTGGTAACGCATGATGTCATTCATTCACAGTAAATGAGAAGCAGTTAATGCAGATGCTCTGTGTGAACGCACAGTTAGCGTTTGAGTTTTCTTATAAAATGCAGTGGAGTAAAAATGCAGGTAGTATGCTTTAAAATGTTGTAAAGTAAAAGATAAGCAACGCGAAAATACTCTGAAATACAAATAGCTAATAAATAAATAAAAAAAGGTTTTATCTTAACCAACTTGAATGTTGAATTTATATATAGATGTCTTGTTGGCTAATTTACAATGGCTTTGCATATGACTCATGTAATGTTGCGTTTATTTATTTTTATTTTTTATTTTTTCTCAACTCAACTGTTTCATTTTTGCACTAATGCCAGAAATATCATTAATTTGTTATGAATAATCTTATCTTTTGGTTTGCTTACTACAAGATACAAATAAAAAGTGAAAATAATCAACTGAGATTAAGTTACTTTTATTTGTAACAATAATTTAGTGGATCATCTAAAGATGCCAAACTTATTATAACATATAAACAATATTTTTATTGAATTTCTGAAAACAATTCATGATATATAACACCACCATGACATAAAATCATTCATACCGATTGTAAGATTTTTGTCATACTGCCCTCATCCTTTGTTTTATTTAAACCGCAAGCTCCAACTATATCTCTTGCTGTTTATTTTTTTTAACAACTTGAATTCCTGCACTTTTATCTGCTTGGCTGTCTCAATATCCTTTCTGTTTGACATCAGTGTGGCACCATTAGCCAGAGCAAGAGGAGTAAATTACAACAGCTTGCTGTCAGCAAGTGTCAGACCGCTTGGATCCACCACTGTTTATTGATTCAATCATGCCATTATTAACGGTGGGTGGAAAAGGTGCCCAGGGTGCATTTCTTACAACTGAGCTCGATTTCGTTAGCAGTGGCATATCGTAGCTCTTGGAGCGATCCATTTACCACAGCTCTCCAGACTAATGCGCCCATGGGGAAAACAAACACAGACATGCAACAGACAATCGTTCACCGAATCGCAGAGTTTCGTCACTTCACCATGAAGCTGTGCAAACTCAGAAACGCTCGACTCCTGAGGTCGATTGAAAAGCTGTCTACAATTCATTGCCTTCATTCATCGCTTTCAGACAGTCTCAAATTTAATTTTGAAGTTACCCAACCATCCCTCTCCTCTGAGCTATTCTTCATCAGTCTATTTCAGCTGTGTTTTACAGTATATATTGTGCATTTCTCAACACTGAAAGCGTATAAGAAAATATGTTCTCTGAAACATATTGATTTGAACATCAGTCTAGTGTGCGAAAACTAAAGGGTTGTTCAAATAAAAGTGAAAATCCTGTCATCATTTACTCACCCTCATATCATTCCAAACCTGAAGTTGGAAAAGTTGAAGATAATTTAAAGAACATGTACATATAAAGGAATATGGTAACTGCTATGACACTCATTCAGTATATTTTCTGCAAAAAAATAAATAAATGAAATAAAAGGCCACTTAAGTGTTCTTTAAGAAAATACACTTTCATGACTTTGTTTCTTAACACTTTTAAGAAGTGCGCATTGTACTAATGTCAAATTACATGTTTTCATTTAAAGTACATTTTAAATAATTGTTTTAGTGATCTAATGTGGATAAGTACACATACAACATACTTGATTTTAACTGTTTTACACACACACACACACACACACACAAATCTGAGTCTGGGGAAGGAAAAAAATATACGTTAAGGAGAAAATGATGTCCTCATCCCAAGCACGGACTAACTGTACTCTTAAATTTTGTCTTGTAAGTGCTGAAATGTGCACAGAATGCAAAAACATCTACCAGTGACAGTTTATGTTTCAGCTGGGCATGCCCAATAAACTCTACTGAAGTACTAAACTGCTGCAATTTATAGCTTATAAATCGTAGTATTTATACTGCACTTGACCAAGGCAAATTTAATGAACCTTTAAATGACTAGAATCCATTACATTTTGTTGTAACTGTGGAAGTTGACTGTTGTGCAGCCACTTTCATTTTTGATGGGGTACTGATTGATTTACATTTTTTTTCAACTGCTTACACACAAAATCTGTACTTGTCACACAATTTCTGAAAGCTGACACTCAAACATCAGAACCACACACCAAATCTGCAAAACCATACACTAATTGTCACGAATCCTGGCCATGATCTTCCGTTCACTCACCACCAGAGGTCACTCCTCCATCACATTGACTTTCACACCACACAGACAGTCACATATCACCCAAAGACTACATTTCCCATAATCCATTGCACTGACGACACACAGCTGATTTCACTGATCACTCATCACACACGCTTTATAAACCTTGAACTTGCTCTCTGTGATCGCTGAGTATTGTTTAGCGTATGTCTTAATGATAGCTACTCTACGGAGCTCTCTCAGTAGTTATAGTCTTGCCTTGTTAGTTTTCCCGTGTTTGATATCTGCCTGTGTTTTCAAGGTTCAAGGGTTCTTGTTTATTTGTCACATACACAATCATACAGGGTATAATCAGTAGTGAAATGTAGGTCAGGACAGGTCCGCTCAATGGACAGTGCAAAAAAAATAAAAATAAAAGATGATACATAACACAGGAGCATATATATAAATGTAGGTAGGAATAAAATAAAAAATAAAAGTAATAATAATAATAATAATAGTACAAACAAGAAATAAAATAAGGAGTAAAATGTGCAATGAACTAAAATGTGCAATACAGTCTACTGTGGGTTTAATAAATATTAATATAACCATGGATGTGCAAGATGAATGTGCAAACAGGTTGTACCGGGTATGTACACATAGCAGCAATGCGGAAGATGGAGAATGATGGGTGTTACAGTTAATTAAATTGAGTCCTGTAGATGTTATGAGACTGAGTTTAGGAGCCTGATGACCTGAGGGTAGAAGCTCCTTCTCAGTCTCTCAGTTTTTGCCATCACACTTCTGAAGCGCTTGCCCGATGGCAGTGTGATGAAAAGACGGTTTCCGGGGTGATTTGAGTCCTTAGCCCTATTCGGACGGTAATTGTTTCTCAGGGGGACGTAAGTGATTTTCACCAGATACAGGGGGTAGTTGGTGATTTAATTGCCGTCCGAATCCAGGATGTCGGTGTTTTTCTCTAACCACCCCCGTGAAAATCCCCAGCAGAATTACCTACTGTTTTTTGACAAACACCGAGGTCGTGTGGTAATTTAATTGCCGTCCGAATCCACATCTCTGAGTTTACGAGAAGAAATCGATTCAAAATTAAGTATTTAAACCCTTTTTGAGTGCGCCCGAGCACCGTATAGTTGTACTTCGGTGAAATTTGCATACATATTTATATCTGAAATGCTGGAAAGTATTTAAAAGAACAATACTTCACAACTGCTCCACCACAGCGAGTGAGAGCAGAAAGAAAAGCACGTAAACATTTGAAATGGGTCTTTATTATGACAGCAGCATGTATGCAATATAATTAGCGCCTCCTATTTTTAAACAGGACAGGAGATTTAAATAATCAAATAATAAATAGTATTATATATTATAAAATATGCTTGGAATAATAGGAATACATTTTACACAATAATAAGAATACAAAATTAATTTTATTTACAGCAGACAATCATGTGACTGGCCACGTGAGCAGCGTGTTCGCGGGTGCGCAGGATCACAGAACTCGCTCCTCCACTGTGAATAAATCGCCATCCGAATCCACGAGTTTTATCACTGAGGTGATATGTAAATTTATTTTTACAGACGTCCACATGAGAAACAATTACCGTCCGAATCGGGCTTATGGCCCCTGAATAGAAAGTTTTCAGGATTGCTGGTGAGACCCTGAATTTCCTCAGCTGTCGCAGATGGTACAGTCTTTGCCTGGCTTTCTTGACCTGTGTTTGAATGTGTGCAGTCCAAGTCAGGTCCTCAGAGATGTTTACACCGAGGTACTTGAAGCTGCCCACCCTCTCCACAGGGGTCCCACTGATCATAAGAGGAGTGTAGGGCCGCTGTTGTCTCTTCCTGAAGTCTACAATCAGCTCTTTAGTTTTGCTCACGTTCAGAGAGAGACAGTTGTCCTGGCACCATGATGTTAGTCTCTCTACCTCACCCAAGTATGCGGTCTCATCATTGTTGGAAATGAGGCCCAGAACCACAGTATCATCAGCAAATTTGACAATAGAAGTGGAGCTGTGAGAGGACACACAGTCGTGTGTGTAGAGAGAGTAGAGCAGGGGACTCAGAACGCAGCCCTGCGGGGCTCCTACGTTCAGGGTGATGGAGTTGGAGGTGAACTGGCAAACAGGTATTTCCTGGATTAACCCTTCGCCTTACCGTTCGGACTCTATTTGCACCTCATTTGGATTATTGCTGTGTAACTGGATTATCTCTCTGCCTTGCCCCTGTTGGATTTTGTTCGCTGATCATCGACCCACGCTTGCCTTCGGACTACTCTGTGTCTTGCCCTTACCATACCTGTTTGCCATTGTTTGACCCTGCCCGTTTATTGACTATGTTTCTTAATAAAGCTCAGCAAATGGATCCGCTTGCCTCTTGTCTCGTCGGCTCCGTAACAGAATACTCGGCCACACAAGGATCCAGCGGCTTTTCATGTGGCTATTGGCCAGGTATGGACACTGCACAACTGTTATTAACCCTCGAGCAGGGCTTGCAATCGCTCGAGGATTATACACAAGAGTATTTAGATCTCGCCTATTTTTCTGATCTGCCGTACTGTGTGCTCATATACTTCTTTTGTGAGGGCATTAATCAGTCACTCAAATCACGTTTTCTCCGTGAGGGTCCCCGTTCATCTCTCAGTCGTTTCAAGGACTATGCTTTGTTGACTGTTGGTTCAGCGTTCACTGTGGGTGTCGCGGAGGAACGCGACACCGCACTCACTCGTGTAATGGCGGCCGCACCAGAGCACGCTCACAAAATGGCGGCGACAGCGGCGCTTGATCGCAAAATGGCGGACACAACAACATCCCGTTCTGTCACACCTGCCAATTCTGAATTAAGCCAAGTCACAGTTGATCTTTGTGAGTCAAACCAAGCCACAGTTGATCTTCGTGAGTCAAGCCAAGCTACAGTTGATCTTCTTGAGTCCAGCTAAGCCACAGTTGATCGTCACGAGTCAAGTCACGTCTCTGCTGACCGTCACGAGTCAAGTCACATCTCTGCTGACCGTCACGAGTCACACCACGTCACAGCTGACCATCCAGAGTCACACCACGTGTCAGCTCATCAGCCAGAGTCTCTTCACGTCTCCGCTCTTCAGCCAGAGCCTCTTCACGTCTCCGCCGAGCTGCCAGAGTCTGTCACACCCAGAGATTTAAGGTCAGTCCTTCGAGTTCCCTGTCTGGTGTCCAGCGTGAGGGATGCACCGCTGGTGTCTGCACGCGCAGCTGGTATCCCCAAATCCACTCACTTTAGCCCTCCTTTCCCTGAACTGATTCCCCTGTCTGTGGTGCTTCCCATAATGGGGATCACTTTATGGTGTATTTGGGCTGCATACACCACCACTGAAGCTCTAGAGACGGCGGTGGTCACTGAGATGTCTCCAGAGGTGGCGGTGTCTGCTGCAGAACCTCCAGAGGTGTCAGTGGTAACCACTTGTGAATCCTCCTCCTGCCCTGTCACGGCTATGGAGGCCGTCAATGAATCCTCGTCCTGCCCTGTCATGGCTATGGAGGCCGTCTATGAACCCTCGCTCTGTCCCATCACGGCTAAGGAGGCCATCTGTGAACTCTCGCCCTGTCCTGTCATGGCTAAGGAGGCCATCTGTGAATCTTCGTTCTGCCCTGTTACAGCTAAGGAGGCCGTCTGTGAACTCCTGCCTTGCTCTGAACTGGCCATGGAAGCTGTAAATGTACTTTCTATAAGCCTTGTTAACCCTGTCATGAACCCTGGAACAAAAAGACCATTCAATGTCTGCCCCGTTAACCCTATCACTGACAAAATAACCACTCATTAACTATCTGTTTGTTCCATTTCAAGTAATGTCTGAACTTTCTGTCCGCCCTTTTTTTAGTCATTGAGTCTAGTGTTGTACCATCCATCTGTCCAGCTTCTATTAATAGGTCTGAGTATGAATTGTCTGTCTTGCCAGTTTCTGTCACGGAACTGCCTACTCCAGCCTCTGTCAATGCACCTGGTTATGAACACTCTGTCTGCACGAAGGTAGCTTTTGAGTCTGATGTTGAACTGTCTGTCTGTTTTAATCAACTCCTGCATCTAATTGTGAACTGTCAACACAATCAGCCTATGCCAGTGTACCCAATGCTGAACGGTTTGTCTGTCCAACCACTCTCAATGAAATTAACACGGAACTTTCAGCCCTGTCAGTCACAGCTCAAAAACCTGCGTTTGCACCCTTAACCCAGCCTGTCTTATGCCCAGAGACTATAAATGCATCCCATGTCTTTCATGGTAACTCTGTCACTGCCATAGAGACTATTCATGAACTGGCTACTTGTTCTGTTGCCCCAAGTGTGTCAGTTGAAGCGTCTGCCTTACCAGTCCTAGTCCGTGATCCTGTTTATGAACTGTCATTCTATCCAGTTTCAGTCAGCGACTCTATTGATGATTGGTTTGTGTTCCCTGCCATGGTCCCTGAGACCGAGAATGCACTGCCTGTTGTCTGTCTCTGTTCTCCCCAGATCTCGGTCTATGCCATGGTCTTCTGCTTCATCTACTCAGGTCTGGTGGTCTTCTGCTCCACCGTGGTGGTCTTCTGCTCAGGTCTGGTGGTCTTCAGTCCCGTCGTGGAGATATTCTGCTCCATCCTGGTGGGCTCCAGTCTCGTCTGCTCCGCCCTGGTGGGCTCCAGTCTCGTCTGCTCCGCCCTAGTGGGCTCCAGTTCCGTCAACTGCGCCCTGGCTTCCTGCTCTGCGTCGGTCCCCGGCCGCTCCACCGCCCTCCTGGATTGTAAAGGAGCGTATTTAAACCTTGAACTTGCTATCTGTGATCGCTGAGTATTGTTTAGCGTATATCCTAGCGATTGCTACTCTACGGACCTCTCAGTAGTTATAGTCTTGCCTTGCTAGTTTTTCCGTGTTTGATATCTGCCCGTGTTTCCTGGATTAACCCTTCGTCTTACTACTCGGACTCTGTTTGCACCTCATTTGGATTATTGCTGTGTATCTGGATTATCTCTCTAAGTAGTAAGTAGTTGAAAAAGAGAAAACGGCTCAAATTAATCTATGGTCATTCTGTATATTAAACACACTGGGCATTGTGTTTTGAATTATATTTTACAGTATTGTTATAGTTAATTAATGAAGACCAAAATTAATTTATATATTTATTTAAATGGTAATGAAGCTTTAATAAAATAAATTTAAATATTAACCCCTTAACTGTCACCCCCATTTTTGAAAATTCACGAGAAAATGCAGTATCCAAACTTAAATTATTATAATTCATGAACGCTTTTGAATACAGACCTAAGGTTGGTCTCTTTTTAAAGAAGAAAATTAGCAGATTATTACAGAAGTGAAATCATTTAATAAAATTAAAGTATTAAAAAGTTATAGAAGTTTAAATTTACTGTAAAGAAAATGTATTATACTATTTTTATTGTATTTTATATAAAATAAATATTAAAAAAATAGTTAAAAATCCAAAATTGCTATAAAATTAAAGCCATATGTCTACATAAGTTGTGTTCCAAATTTGAAGTTGATATAAAAAAAATTGAGGTTCATATGCGATTTTGTTTAGGCGTTATACCAAAAACAGCCACCGGGTGCCATTGAAACTCCATTGAATTATTTTTTTATGCATTTCTGTCACAAATCTATCAATTTCTCTCTCAATATTACATCTATAACAAAATAACCACCAAATATGGAATCTTGGGAGTCAGACCTTTCCAACGATATGTGTTTTGTCAAGATTATAAAAAGTTTTGATTCTAAAAGACCGTAATACATTTTGTAATATGACACCGCCGCTAAGGGGGAGGAGACTGCCAACACATTTTGAAGTACCATTTCTATGGTAAAGCAATGTCCTATTTCAAAATGGTTTTCACAGGATGAATTTTGAGATTTTAATCTTTCAAATGGTATATAACTTATGATGATTGCTAAAACATGTGATGGGGAAAAAGGCAAGGATATAAAGACATTTTGTGACAAAGGTCAGAACTCCTGTTATGATGTTGATTTATCATAGACGCTTGGTGCACTCTTGTCATAAATGAATCTATTACTGTTCCTACATAATTTGTAACAACAAAAAATGGTAATATATCTATTTAGGAGACTTAGACCTCTCCAATGATATATAGTTTGTCATGATTATATTAGGATTTAAGTGTAATATAGTGAAGTAAACTTAGGCGTCCCGTATACGGGACGGTGACAGTAAATAACATCTTAAAGAAAAATAAATAAAATGAAACTGGAATAAAAAATACTAAAATGAACATAAATTAAAGCTAAATAGAATATCCAAATTAATAACTTAACAAATACAAAACAACATTGCTAAAATTAAAACTGAAAAAAATAAGCTAATTTAAAATATAAGTAAATTATATAAATAATACTAAAATAACACTATCACAAAAGTATAGATTACTCAAATTCAAATTCTGTAATTGTTCCAAAGCTGTATGATGTGGAACATAAGCATAAGATATATTGTTAAAATATTTGGTGTTTTCCAAGACAAAATAAAGTCATGCAGCTTTGTATGCATGAGGGTGAGTAAATGAAAGACTTTGATGATTTTAAAGTACAAAAGTGGTCCAATGGCTAAAACATATAGTATATGGATAAAACAATACTTTTGCATTTTGGCTTGGTTGGTATTTTCACAGCCATCTAAATGGAGGCTAAAAGCTTGCTAACAGCAGGCAAGTGGCAAATTGAAACACATAAGTGTGTAGTGTGCTTGGCTTTTGATTAACAGTGTGTTAACTGCCCATTAACGGCACAAAGGCTCAGGGAAAGAGCCTCCATTGCCTCGCAATCGCTTTGATGTCAGTCAGCAATTACTCTCCACTGTTACAGACCATTGAGAAGAGTGCAGTGCATGTGTTTACTTAACAATTTAACATGTTGTGATGCAAGAGATCCTCATTGAGTCCCATACACACTTATCTAACCAGCGCAATAGAGAAAATTAACTGCCAAAAATAAATAAGCACTGTGAGAAAGTGTGTTATTTACTTGACTATATTAAATACTAGCTCAACAAAGTTAGAAAATGTCTAAAAGTGGAAATTATATTCACACTTATGTTTTATACGTTTGTGTACAAACAACAAGGCCTTAAGTTCACATTAGCATGATTTTGGCAAACGTTCGTGAGCTATATTATCAATTGCAGACATCAACACAGACATCTCTTTCAAACCAAGTTGTTTTTTGTTGGTAAACGGCAAACCTGTTGCGAAATCTGTATAGGGAAATCTTTCGCTCCCACACAATATTGTGTGGATCCCCATTGAAAGGGCTAGAATTCACCTGCAAAAACTTACTGAACAACAGTAAATGTGACCACATCTTTAGCATAAAAATCCCACTCTTGCCAATAAAGTTCTATCAGTTCAACTCTGTAGTTTGTCTGCTAAAAATGTCCAATGTATTAATGCATTTTTTTTTCTTCCCTGAACCGTGACTGATTGAAAAAGACACATAATAGAAGTATTGTGTTCAAGTGATGTTTTCTTTACACATCACATCTCATATTTCATTTCAAGATCTTCACTGACACTGTTTCCTTATTGGTAAACCATTCCACTTTTTTTGAAAACCATTATTAGCTTCAAAATTCTTGGTTGTGGTGGAAATGATGCTGTAAGTGAGAGATAGCTGTAATTTGTGTAAAAAAAATCATATAAGTAATTCTCATGCCTAAATACAGAAATGTGTATTTCCTTGTTTCTTGATATATTAGTTTTAAAATGCAGTAACATTTTTATGATGGCGCTTCATAGTTTAATGTTGAAAGTCTGGCTCTGGGACAAGGGTACAACAGTGAAATTCATGCATAAATGAGAGTGGGACAAGTAGCAGAAATAAATGATGATGGCATGGTAAAAAGTTTCCAATAAAGTTTGAATGTGACTTTGATAACAAAAGGAGAAGAAGAAAAAAATCTAGTTGTAATCTAGTTTTAATACAAACCAACCCCTGGGATATAAAAATACAATTTTACAGCTAAATTTCAATAAACATGTTCTTTTGAAGACATTTTCAATTTTGAAAGTTTAGGTTTCTCATGATATAATGGCCTATATTAAAAATTGTGCTTATTGTGTTGATAGCACCATTAAAGAACCCTTATTTATGGAAAATTAATTTGGATGTGTGCTGTTGCCTGTCTGGCAGGGGTTATTGTAAGAGAGCAAGAATAGTAGCAGATTCATCCAGGAGGCAGACTGGTGGTGTTGAGCATTAACCATCACAACATTATCAGAGCTGACACACCACTGCTTCTGCACCTGCTCAGAACAGCTGTTGCAGCACCACCCTGCCAGATGTGAGCCACCAGCTGACCACAGCTGATTACTGTGAAAAAGGTACGTGGGACTTTGCTTATAAAGGTGAAGTGGAATTTTCAGACGGGGTTGTGTTATATGTTGGCACAGGTCCAAAACCTGCCAGCTTAGTGAGCTGCAAACACAAGCAGCATTTTAAGGCATCATGGACTGTGCAATGCAAAGACTGTGCCAGTTAGGCAGCATCATTGTGCACTTTGTGTGATTACAGAGAAGTTCAGAGGAGATGGTGAAGGAAAAAAAAAATATTGCAATGCATTTGCAAAAGTTTTATATTCCCTGATAAATTTTGCCCTCCTCTTTTGTAGGGCTGCTCGATTATGGCAAAAATCATAATCATGATTATTTTGGTCAGTATTGTAATCACGATTATTTAACACAATTATGAGTAGGCCATATGACCAAAACTTTAACCTGTTAACCAGCGCCCCATATTGGGAATCACAGCTGAAAATTACTAACTAATTTAAAATGGTAACAGTTCCTGACTTCAGTGTGCCACACACACAATTTTGGTGTCTTTGGAAAGAAGACCCTTTGGGCTTTACTATCCATCATCCAGAGTTGATAATGCTCAGAAATATAAAAAGTTATAGACACTGAAGTGCCTTGATAAAAATTGTACCACACTGAATTTTTTTTTATTTCATATAAAAATACATGAAATCAGTCCTGGAGAAATCCAGAAAAGTAATGGGTTGAAAGTCACATGTCTCACGAGTTTATATTTCAAATCTGAAGAAGATACCATGAAAAATTAAATTCCTGCAGCCATTTTTCTAGTCCCCCCCCCCCCTGCTTGAGGAAAAATATTTACCAAATTATTGAAGGGTTCTACTACAAACTATTTAGTCATTATACATGCCACTACAGTTTTTCAATTATAAAACAGTAGACAAAATCTTAGACATCGTATAAGTGATTTATTTGAGCACTAGAAAAATACAATAATAATTTTTGAGTGATGAAAAAAAAACAATAATAATAAATAATTCAATAACTTAAGTACATACTCTGATTTCCTGACATACAGATGCTCCTGTATATCAGTAATCACAGGCTGACGATCATTCATACAGATGGTAATCATACAGATGGCCCATATTGTCAATAATCACATTATAATGGCCTTTTATATAGACTGCATTCACACTGATATCTGTGAACAGTCAGTAATTACACGCTGATTATCAGCCATACAGATGTTAATCATACAGATACAGGCACATTCCCCACAAAACACGCAAACATATATGACAACTGTTGAAGAAAAAAAGAAAGAAAAAGGATTGCTTGTGCAAAAAGCCGATCGCTAAGTTACGCCCCCATCAGATGACAGGTGCGTCACAGCGTGTATCACACGCCTTCACAAGGGAGCGCCAGAATTCAAATAAACAATCTTCCGTGTATCTTTGACTTTTTTCTTTTGGATGATCTCATTCTGTTTGGGACATTGCCTGCTACAAAATCATGATGTTTTTTTTTAACACCAAGACGCTGTTTTTGAACGTAATTTGTTCCATAATGGACACAAACAATAACTCTCCCTGAAGAGATGAGACATAAACAAATGAATAACGATCCAAATTACAACGTTGTTTCTTTGGACTAAAAGTGCTCGTTGGGATGTTGTTCCGTGGACCCTTATCTCTCAAACTAAACCGGGATTTACAGCAGTGGATATGTTTGTGTCTCATTATCAGGATGAATCTGGTATGTACTGCGGTTTTTTTATACATGTTTTGATGTGTACTGCTTACACAAATTTAGCAAATACATTCCTTATAAGCTTTCCATCGAAAAACAGCAATCTGTCGTCGATGCTTGAGGCTTAGACCTTCAAAATGATATATAGTTTGTCAAGATTAATTTTGTCCAGTTTCATTTTATCGATTTGAAAACAATGACATGTGCAAACAAAGAGCAAACAAAGAGCTTTCAGTGTGCTGGCGTCCTGGTGCATGTTAACGAATGATTCATGTTAATGAATGATTTATTTAAAGATAGCGATATACGTTGTATATGAATAATCTAATTTAAAATAAAACAGCATAATCTTCACTGTAACTAGGCCTATTAAACTTAATTTGTTACTTATTAAAGCTACAAAAGTCCTTCAGTCAAGAGCAGTTAGTGATTTTGTCTTTGCCTTTTGTTGTTTGATTAATATTAAGCACCCAGTTGGCGGCAGGAATATAGCCCACTGTCACTTTAAGAGCCGCATGGATCCAATTTACTGTTACAAGCGTATTTTCATTCTCAACTCTTTACGTTCATTTATTACATAACCAATGAGGGTTTATGTGAATAATCATTAAGCGCTGCATTCTGACACATTTTTGCTTGCATATGACTGTTTAGGCAAGCACCTTGAGCTAAAAGCTGACTTTACAGTCCACGTTCTGTTCCGTCTCAGAGCGCATACATATTAATCCTCCTGAGGAATAGCACACGTTCTTTTTCACACTTTTTAAAAACATGTAAAATAAATTAATAAATCAACTTTAATAAATAAAGCATGTCCTATTTTGCAAAAGTCACAATTTTACTGATTTTGCTCATGAAATTGGGCTTTTATGGAGGAGCGAAAGCACACCTCTAGAAAAGGGGCGGAACGGGGTGCAATGATCATTTTATCTTGATTATTGTATTTTCATAATTGTTGGAGGCCGAAATCGAAATCGAAACCGTATTTCGATTAATTGCACAGCTCGACTCTTTTGCATTCACTTGCAAAACATTGGTAAGTGGGTGCAAATTTTCTAGGGGAGAGCAAAATATTTGCAAGTGAGCCGACCCAGCAGGCACACAACGTCATAAAACATTGATATTTGGTTGAATTTCGGGTACGACATCGGGTGACCAAAATTCAATGTCAATTCAACGTCTAACGTCAATGTTAATTTGATGTCCAATACCGACGTCAACTGATGTTGTTATTTGTTGTCTTTAGGTTGTCAAAATCCAATGTCAAGTCAAATTGGTGTCAAATACTGACGTCAGCCTGATTTTCATTCTCAACAAAAATGCAACGTCTGTCCGACATCATGCCCTACGTCAACCTGACGTTATATTGACGTTCTGTGCCTGCTGGGAAAAGTTTTCTTGTGGAATGCAAAACTTTTGTGTGTGAATGCAAAGTTTCATGGGCGAATATAAACCTTTTGCAAGTCAGCCCGAAGTTTCTTGCAGAAACACAAAAAATGTGTGTTTCATTTCACACGCCATCATGTGTGACCTGATGGCGCCGCACATGGCTGCTTCGGTTTGTTGCTCGTTGGTACTTTTTCTGTTTTTGTTTGTTTATCCTGTCTTAAGCAACGTTTTTCTGATCAGCTTCACTAGAAATGATCTCTTGGACATAAGAAATAACACACCAGATAACCTTTTGCCAATGTTTGATCATTCGGACGTTTTACTGGACATTTTAGACGGAGGAGCTGCGTTCCTATACAAGCACTCCAGGCGATGCAAGCGAGGGAAGCGCGCTGGTGCGCTCGTGAAATCCAGACAGCGCGGTTTAAGGACTCCGCTGCCGAGTATTCACCTGGCGAGTCTCAGCTCCCTTGCAAATAAATCAGACGAACTACAAATCCTCACCCACACAAACAAGGACTTTTTAAACTCTGCTGCACTTTGTTTCATGGAAACCTGGCTGAACGGAGCTATCCCGGACAGCATGCTTCATATATCCGGATTCCAGCTGTTCAGAGCAGACAGAGTAACCGAATCATCGGGGAAAACGAGAGGCGGTGGATTATGTTTTTATATCAATGAAGGCTGGTGTACAGAAGTGACAGTTTTAAAGAAGATGTGCTGCCCAAACTTGGCAGCTCTCTTTATGAACTGTAAGCCTTTTTATTCGCCGTGGGAGTTTTTCCTCGTTTATTCTGGTGAGTGTGTACATTCCTCCTGATGCGTGTGTGAGCCTAGAACTTTTGGCCGACCAAATCACACACACAGAGCAGCGTTACCCGGACTCTTTCATTGTAATTCTCGGTGATTTTAACAAAGCTAATCTCAAACGCGAACTGCCTAAATACAGACAGCACATCACATGCCCTACCAGGGACAGCAATATACTGGACCATTGCTACATGGTTTTAAAGGATGCATACCACTCTGTCCCCCGTGCAGCGCTGGGACTCTCTGATCACTGTTTGGTTCATATTCTACCAGCCTACAGGCAGAAACTTAAATCTTCTAAGCCTGTCTTAAGAACTGTAAAGAGATAAACTGTTGAAGCAGAGCAGGATTTACAAGCCTGCTTTGAACTTAATGATTGGAGTGTTTTTGAGGCTGCAGCTACTGATTTGGATGAGCTCACTGACACCGTGACATCCTACATTAGTTTCTGTGAGGACATGTGTGTACCCACCAGGACGTATTTAACATTTAACAATGACAAACCTTGGTTCAGTACAAAAATCAAACAGCTTCGCCAGGCAAAAGAGGATGCCTACATGAGTGGGGAAAAAGCCTTGTACAAACAGGCCAAATACACACTGAATAGGAAGAAAAAAAGAAAAACTACACTGGAGAGCTAAAAAAACAGCCTTCAAGTAATGACTCTACATCAGTGTGGAAAGGCCTGAAAGCCGTTATAAGCTACAAGACCCCTCCCCCCAGCACTGAGGCCAATCAACAACTGGCTGAAGACCTGAACAATTTTTACTGTAGGTTTCAAAAACAAAAGCCTGGTCTGACACCCCACACCCACTCTGACCGTCTCACAACACAGCCATCAACACCCTCCCCCTACTGTTTCACAGCCTGTAATCAAGATCTGTGAAGAAGATGTAAGCAAAGTCTTCAGGAGACAGAAGATAAGGAAAGCCAAAGGCCCAGACGGGATCTCTCCAGCCTGCCTCAAAGCCTGTGCTGTCCAGCTATCATCCATCTTCACATTGATCTTCAACAGATCACTGGAGCTGTGTGAAGTCCCCTCCTGCGTCAAACGCTCCACCATCATCCCTGTACCCAAGGAACCAAAAATCACAGGACTTAATGACTACAGACCTGTTGCTTTAACGTCTGTGGTGATGAAGTCATTTGAGAGGCTTGTGTTGGCCCACCTGAAGGACATTACTGGACCCTTGCTGGACCCCCTGCAGTTTGCTTACCGAGCAAACAGGTCTGTGGATGATGCAGTCAACATGGGATTGCACTACATCCTCCAACATCTGGACAAACCAGGGACTTATGCAAGGATCCTGTTTGTGGACTTCAGCTCCGCTTTCAACACCATCATCCCGGACACCCTTCAGAATAAACTGATACAGCTCTCCGTGCCCACCTCCATCTGTCAGTGGATCATTGCCGAGTCACTTGAGCGAGTTGTGTTCAACCAACTCTCTCTGTTTCTTGCACAGAACAACATTCTGGACAACAACCAATCTGGCTTCAGAAGTGGCCACTCAACTGAGACTGCCCTACTCTCGGTTACAGAGGCCCTGAGACTGGCAAGAGCAGCTTCCAAATCCTCTGTACTCGTCTTGTTGGATCTGTCTGCTGCCTTTGACACAGTTAACCACCAGATCCTCATGTCTATCCTCAGAAAGATGGGCATCTCAGGAACCGCCCTCCTGTAGTTTGAGTCTTATCTCTCAGATAGGTCCTTCAGGGTGTCTTGGAGGGGTGAGGTTTCAAAGTCACAACTTCTTGCTACTGGAGTTCCTCAAGGCTCAGTGCTTGGACCACTTCTCTTCTCCATCTACATGTCGTCATTAGGATCGGTTATTCAGAAGCATGGCTTTTCCTACCACTGCTATGCTGATGACACTCAACTCTACTTCTCATTCCAACCAGATGATCCGATGGTAACTGGCATTGCAGCCTGTCTGAGTGACATTTCTAGCTGGATGATGGACCATCACCTTCAGCTCAATCTTGCTAAGACAGAACTGCTCGTGTTCTCCGCCAACCCATCACTTCACCACAACTTCTCTATACAGCTGGGTTCGTCTATAACCATAACTCCTTCCAGGACAGCCAGGAACCTTGGAGTTGTGATCGATGATCAGTTAAGCTTCACAGACCATATTGCTACAACGGCCCGGTCCTGCAGATTTGCCTTATACAACATTAGGAAGATTAGGCCCTTCCTGTCAGAGCAAGCCGCACAACTCTTTGTCCAAGCTCTTGTGCTCTCCAGACTGGACTATTGTAATGCTCTCTTGGCGGGCCTTCCCGCATGTACTATCAAGCCTCTGCAACTGATCCAGAATGCAGCAGCCAGAGTGGTCTTTAATGAGCCGAAAAAAGCTCACGTTACCCCTCTCTTCATCAGGTTACACTGGCTACCAATAGCCGCTCACATCAAATTCAAGGTACTGATGTTTGCCTACAAGACCACAACTGGCACTGCACCAATATACCTAAACTTGCTAGTTCAAACTTATGCGCCCTCCAGAAGCTTGCGTTCTGCAAGTGAACGACATCTTGTGGTGCCATCCCAAAGAGGTACCAAATCACTCTCACGGACCTTTTCCTGGACTGTGCCCAGCTGGTGGAATGACCTCCCGATCTCAATTCGAACAGCTGAGTCTTTAGCCATTTTCAAAAAACATCTAAATACACATCTTTTTCGCCAGCACCTGACTAACTACCTATTCTATTTAATAAAAAAAAAAATAATTATAAAAATAAAAAAAAATTCCTAGCTACGTGTACTGTGCTAGACTAACTGAGACTTGTCATGACACTTGTATACTGTTGCTCTTTCGATGGTCTGATTGCTTCTATTGTTCTCCTCATTTGTACGTCGCATTGGATAAAAGCATCTGCTAAATGATTGAATGTAATGTAAATGTAAATCATCAGCTTCCTGACAGACAGGCAGCAGCTAGTGAGGCTGGGAAAATTTTCATCCAACACCTGCACCATCAGCACTGGAGCTCCTCAGGGTTGTGTTTTCTCCCCACTGCTCTTCTCCCTCTACACCAACGACTGCACCTCTAAAGACCCCTCTGTCAAGCTCCTGAAGTTTGCAGATGACACCACACTCATCGGCCTCATCCAGGACGGTGACAAGTCTGCTTATAGACAGGAGGTTAAGGAGCTGGCTGTCTGGTGCAGTCTAAACAACCTGGAGCTCAACACGTTCAAAACTGTGGAGATGATCATGGACTTCAGGAGAACCCCCCAGCTCTCTCCCCACTCACTATCATGAACAACACCGTGACTGCAGTGGAGTCATTCAGGTTCCTGGGAACAACCATCTATCAGGACCTGAAGTGGGACACTCACATCGACTCCATCGTGAAAAAGGCCCAGCAGAGAATGTACTTTCTTCGTCAACTGAAAACGTGCAACCTGCCACAGGCGCACATGACACAGTTTTACTCTGCTGTTATTGAGTCGGTTCTGTGCTCTTCTATAACTGTATGGTTTGGGTCAGCCAGAAAATCAGATATAAAAAGACTGCAGCAGACTGTTAGGACAGCAGAAAGGATCATTGGTGTGCACCTGCCCAGCCTTCAGGACTTGTACTACTCCAGAGTGAAGAAACGGGCAGGTAACATCATCACAGACCCCTCTCACCCTGGACACGACCTGTTTGCACTTCTCCCTTCAGGCAGACGCTACAGATCTCTGTGCACTAGAACATCTAGGCATAAAAACAGTTTTTCCCCCATGCCATCTCCAGCCTAAACAACTAACACAGGAATTACTAAACATTACTTAACACTTCTACTTTGGCTCTCAACGGAGGCGGTCGCATTTTTTCTCGCTCCCTGTCCTCGCCCTTTTTTCCCTCCCTGCCTGCTCTTTTGTCTCGTATCGTAATACTTGAGAGACTCTCTCTGCATTGCTCCTCAAAACTGAAAAAATCATGGATTTGATCAACTGGTCTCTCAACGCAATTGACACCATCTTCTCAACGAGAAGCTCGGGTTCTGGGGAACCTGACTGCCCTGACGGAATGTTCTCCGCTGGCTACACGATGGACACGTGGGACAGATGGCGTGTCGTGTGTTTAGCGGCTCTTTCCGTGGAGGACATTGAAGATATCTATCTATTCGGAACCATGATAACAGGTCTTCTGCTGATTGGATTAGGCTTTGCCCTGGGTTATCGAAGAATTAAGAAAACGGGAACAGCTGTTCAAAGCCTCACAAGACTGCCCGTCATGATTGAAGCAGTGGGAAGAGCGGTCAGCATTGAGACTTAGACTATTAACCGCAATATTGATTCTATCACGGAGAAGCTCACGGCTTTGCAAAGAAAAATTGATGGAGACCAGAACGGACAAAGAGAGTAGCCGTGGAATTGGAATGCGGTTACTCGCCCTAAGACTAAACAAGCACAATCTTATCTTTTCCGGCTCCCCTCTATCAGCACTGGCCTTGGCCAAGACCGCTGTTGGAAAATCATCCCTGAGAAGAGCACCGCAGGGAGACGCTCTCTGCGTTCCTCCCCCATTCCTCAGACACCTGCTGATTACACATACACACACATACACAGATAGTGACTAAAAACTATTACACATACACACACATAATTTCCCCAAACCCCCGATCCAACGCCTCCGTCGCTTTGATCCGCCAGCCAGACAAGCGGGTCTGTGACTAGCGCTGCTGGGTTAGCGCTGGACCGGATGGCTGTTTTGTTGGAGCTGGATTACCTCCCCTGTTGCAAAGTCGTGTGTCTATGGTGTATTATGTGCTTTTGTGCTGAGGTGTTTTTTTTTCTGTTCTCACACTGTACTCCCCCAAGGAGTATAGTCTAGGGGTTATTTTTTCCATCTCTCTCCCCTCTTGTTTATGCTGTAAATTTCTTAAACCCCTGAATTTCACTGCTGATTGTACTTGGTATGATTGTGTATGTGACAAATAAACCTACCCTTGAACCCCCCCCCCCCCTGAATTATTACCTGTGTTCTGTAATTCATCACCCATCTCTAATTATTTACTCTCTCTCTAGTACTATGTAAATATGTATGCATCATTTTCTATACTGCTGTACATATAGAGTAAATAAGGCACAAATCTGTACATACATCTTCTGTTCCAGATTCATACACATTATTATTATCGTTAATTCCTATTTAAATGTTCTGTTCTCATGTCAGATATGTATGTATATATGTATGTATGTACTGTATGTATGTATGTATGTATGTATGTATGCATGCATGTATGTACCAAGAGCTTCTTAAAACCACAACAAATTCCTTGTGTGTTTGTGCACTCTTGGCGAATAAAGCTGATTCTGATTCTGATTATTGTGCATACTTTACCGTTTTTACAGTTAAAATGACACACTTTATGCTTAAGTGGCTTATTATAACATGCCACATTGTGTAATCTCTGATGATTACCTTTTCTGGCACGTTAAGTGCATCTACATATCTGTATTTATTATTAAACATTCTACTTATTATGCATAAAGTAATATTGAGAGACATTAAAAGGGACAGGATTTTAGTCACGGACAGCTCTAAATGTTTATTTTTTATTTTTTTTCGAAGGATGGAAATTATCCAATTATCCTGACAGGAGGGGAAAATTACACATTGAATTTATTTATTCCACTCAGCACTCAAGTGTTGTGTGTGTATGAACCCTCAAGCTTAAACACACACCAGGAGTGTGATGAAACACAATCTCTCCCAGCTTTTCTCTATGACATGCTCGGAGTGCCTTGCTTTCAGGTGCAGCACTTTGTTAGAACAGGTGCTTAATTGGAAAGCACATGCACAAATAATGGAAGGCAGCCGTAGAGAATCGCCGTAATCAGGTAGTCGGCACAAAAAATGGGAAGGCTTGATCCGGTCTTTGTGCGCTGATTTACAGAGATTAAGGTTTTTTTCTTATTGTTTGGCACAATGGGACGGAAATCTGCGTGTATCACAAACGCTCTTGCCTGAATGCTGACTTTTATAGTGTGTGACAGTGAAGTATAAGTCATGCGGTTGTATGGGATTAGGCGGTGAAAAGTACGGGCAGAAGATATTGGTGTATCAAGTAGGACAAAAGGAGGTCTGATATTTGGTTACACTGCCTTATTAAGAGACACACAACTCTGGTGAGAAACTCTTTCATGATCTCTTCTGAAACCCTGCAGTGTGCTTGGATATTGCAGATTTAAAAGAATGGTCAAGTTCAGTTCAACTTTAGTTCTATCGGCAATTCCTTTTTCCACATTTCTGCTTTTAACCTGTCCAAAAAAACTGTCTCAATAACTTTCAATGTAAGGCCCTCATATACAGTAGTTAAAATTGTAACTCTTCAGCCTAGAAAGTAGACCCCTAGAAACTATATATATATATATTTTTTTAATAAGTTGGGTAATTGCTGTACCAAAAATGTGACATTTCAGAATACACACTAATAACTTCTATTATAATAGTATACGTCTATGACTTTTTAATGTTCTGGGTAGCTGATTTCCAGTGTAAATTCTTTGGGTGAAACTTGTAAACAATGCAATATTAAACGGGATTTTACTGAATAATTCACATACTTATACCAAAAAAATATGACCTTCAAAACTAGCAAGTACAACCCCCCAATATTTACAGGTGCATCTCAATTAATTAGAATGTCATGGAAAAGTTCATTTATTTCAGTAATTCAACTCAAATTGTGAAACTCGTGTATTAAATAAATTCAATGCACACAGACTGAAGCAGTTTAAGTCTTTGGCTATTTTAATTGTGATGATTTAGGCTCACATTTAACAAAAACCCACCAATTCACTATCTCAATAAATTAGAATACTTCATAAGACCAATAAAAAAAAAAAAAATTAGTGAATTGTTGGCCTTCTGGAAAGTATGTTCATTTACTGTATATGTACTCAATACTTGGTAGGGGCTCCTTTTGCTTTAATTACGGCCTCAATTCGGCGTGGCATGGAGGTGATCAGTTTGTGGCAATGCTGAGGTGGTATGGAAGCCCAGGTTTCTTTGACAGTGGCCTTCAGCTCATCTGCATTTTTTGGTCTCTTGTTTCTCATTTTCCTCTTGACAATACCCCATAGATTCTCTATGGTAGGGGTCTCCAACCCTGCTCCTGGAGAGTTACCGTCCTTCAGATTTAAGCTCCAACCCCAATCAAACACACCTGAACCAGCTAATCATGGTCTTCAAGGCTACTTGTTAATTTCAGACAGGTGTGTTGGAGTAGGGTTGGAACTGAAATCTGCAGGATGGTAGTTCTCCAGGAGCAGGGTTGGAGATCCCTGCTCTATGTGGTTCAGGTCTGGTGAGTTTGCTGGCCAGTCAAGCACACCAACACCATGGTCATTTAACCAACTTTTGGAGCTTTTGGCAGTGTGGGCAGGTGCCAAATCCTGCTGGAAAATGAAATCAGCATCTTTAAAAAACTGGTCAGCAGAAGGAAGCATGAAGTGCTCCAAAATTTCTTGGTAAACGGGTGCAGTGACGTTGGTTTTCAAAAAACACAATGGACCAACACCAGCAGATGACATTGCACCCCAAATCATCACAGACGGTGGAAACTTAACACTGGACTTCATGCAACTTGGGATATGAGCTTCTCCACCCTTCCTCCAGACTCTAGGACCTTGGTTTCCAAATGAAATACAAAACTTGCCCTCATCTGAAAAGAGGACTTTGGACCACTGGGCAACAGTCCAGTTCTTCTTCTCCTTAGCCCAGGTATGACACCTTTGATGTTGTCTGTGGTTCAGGAGTGGCTTAACAAGAGGAATACGACAACTGTAGTCAAATTCCCTGACACGTTTGTGTGTGGTGGCTCTTGACCCCAGCCTCAGTCCATTCCTTGTGAAGTTCACCCAAATTCTTGAATCGATTTTGCTTGACAATCCTCATGAGGCTGCGGTTCTCTCGGTTGGTTGTGTATCTTTTTCTTCCACACTTTTTCCTTCCACTCAACTTTCTGTTAATATGCTTGGATACAGCACTCTGTGAACAGCCAGCTTCTTTGGCAATGAATGTTTGTGGCTTGCCCTCCTTGTGAAGGGTGTCAATGATTGTCTTCTGGACAACTGTCAGATCAGCAGTCTTTCCCATTATTGTGTAGCCTAGTGAACCAAACTGAGAGACCATTTTGAAGGCTCAGGAAACCTTTGCAGGTGTTTTGAGTTGATTAGCTGATTGGCATGTCACCATATTCTAATTTGTTGAGATGGTGGGTTTTTGTTAAATGTGAGTTTAAATCATCACAATTAAAATAACCAAAGACTTAAACTGCTTCAGTCTGTGTGCATTGAATTTATTTAATACACGAGTTTCACAATTTGGGTTGAATTATTGAAATAAATTAACTTTTCCACGACATTCTAATTATCGAGATGCACCTGTATACCACGGTTAATGGAAACCTAGAATTAGTATATTTATTAATTATTTTATAAGCGCTAACCACACATACGAACCGAACGGAGCGCTTATCAGCACAACATGACTGAAGCGCAGTTCTTTTAATTGTGCATGTGCGGCGTGCGAATCACCCTATACTCTGTGCGCGTTCACCAGCGAGCTCGAGAAGTGAGAAGATTTGCGCGAGCCATTCCTATCGCGAAGCTGATGGTAAAATATGCAATCCATTTGAATTATATTGAGAAACTGCCACTTTAAAATGCTATGGAGAATGTCGAACATTATCTAAGAAAAAAAAAAAGCACAAACTAAAAAGACTGATTAAAAGAGGAGAAAGCATAATCTTGCACTAACATAATATTAAAATATTTTTAAACCACTCATGACCACCTTTCCTATAATTTATCATGTTTTACTGTAGGCTTATTCATTGTGGTAAATTTTGTCTAACTTGTAGAATTTATAATAGATAATCTGTTAAGGGCAGTGGCGTACTGGCCATCTAGAGCACCGGAGTTCCCGGTGGGCCGCTGTACAATGTGGGCCGGCCCCTTTGCGTATAAAAAATGAATTGTAGTAAATGTACTTCTAGGCTATTCTTCCATCAGCCCAGACGAATGGCCCACGTGGCCCACTTGATTCAACAATTCTAATTAATTAGCACTTCTAATTGAGTGCTCCGGCTCAATGCATTCCAGCTCAAAAGCGCTCGTCAATGTCAAAATGTTTGAAATAGCCAATCAAATCGAAGAAGGTGAGATCTTACTGTTCACAGACGCTGACCTGCGCATCGTTGCGACTTGTATGCGAGCTGAGGTAAGATGTAAGCAGCTAAACATGAGGAGACAATTCAGCAATATTTGCCAACCGTTTACGATTAAAAAGATTAAAAATAATGTTAAACGAAAGACATTCATTTTCAGGAATGCAAACTACTACTGGCCTTTTCAAATTTCTAAGATTTGAATGCCATTTACGTTATTTGTCACAATGTAGCCTACATAATATAGCAGTTTTCAGCAGACATGAGATAAGAGTTAATGTATATCTCTATAGGCTTTCTTCCATGATTTCACGTGTCTAAGAAAATGTTTCAAAATCTATAAAAAGTCATTCTCAATCTTACTCTAGAACATTGTAAATCTGAAGAATTTTGCTTTCGAGTGCTATGCATAGGAAAGTGATTTATATTAAAGGCCTAATAAAAATATAATTTGTTTATTAATTCAAACATGCATTATTTTAGGTGGTTAAAAGTATGAAATAATTAAGGCTTTTTATTTATTTATTTATTTATTTGAAAGAATATTTCATTTATTTAATCAAAAATAGTGGTTTTCTATTTAGGATATTTTAAAATGTAGTTATTTCTGTGATCAAAGCTGAATTTTCATCATCATTACTCCAGTCTTCAGTGTCAATTCAGAAATCATTTTAATGCTGTTTAATTTGCTGCTTAATTATTAACAGTTATAATTTGTGATCAATTATTAATAATGTTTTTTTTATTATTATTGGTATAATGGTTCTCAGTTAAAGAACAGTATTTATTTGAAATATAAGTACTTCGTAATAAGTGTAAATATCTTTACTGTCACTTAAATCAATTTAATGCAACCTTGTTGAAGAAAAAAATATATATTTTTTTTATCTTACCCAAGACTGGTATCACATGTTCCACAAAAATATGAAGCAGCACAACAGTTTTCAACATTGATAATAATCAGAAATGCTTCTTGAGCAGCAAATCAGCATATTAGAATGATTTCTGAAGGATCATGTGACACTGAAGACTGGAGTAATGATGCTGAAAATTCAGCTTTGATCACAGCAAAGAATTATTTTACTATAAATTTGCATAAAAGACAGCTATTTTAAATTGTAACATTATATATTTTACAGTACTGTTTACTGTATTTTTCATCATCAAAATAATTTGTATACTCTTTTCCACAATTGGAGCTCTATTCCTTAAAATGATAGATGTCAAGCTCCTGCAAAAGGACAAATACTGTATATGACCAATAGAAAGGCCCATAAAAACAATCCGCATTCTGCACTATTCAAGTCTTCAAGACAATACCAGAGCATTGTGTCATATGGACTGATAATATAGGTATTTAACTTTAGTGATATTAAACTGTCCCTCGTAAAAATTCTTAAAAATGATTTACTATTTGCCATATACACCAAAACAAATTATAATGTAAAGAAGTATACCTCTCATTTATTGTGTGGTGCAGTGTGTTGCGGACCGGGTTTGATGGGCTGCTCTGTGCCAAAAAGTCCAGGGCCACTTTTTGGCCCCAGTCCACCCATGGTTAAGGGAATAGATTTTTCCCTATATATTTATACTACCACTGTGGCATGTTGTAGCTATGTTTCTAAAAGCTGTTGTTTCTCATAACAAATACAATATAGATGAATAAAAAAGTCATTATTGGCCTGGTAATAATTAATAGGCTAGCCTTATTATAACAAATACTACTACAGTTAAGAACTATGGTACCTTTTCATAAGAGCAAGTACAAGTCAGAATCAAGAGCCAATGGGTTCTAATGATGGAAAAACCTGGCCTTCAGATATTCCAATGATGGCATAGATTAAATCATTAAGAGCCTGATGAACTGTTAGGGAGTAAGAAATATGCAATATCAATATAAGAAAATGTAAAGATAGATTGACTTCCCATGGCGTGTTGAATTAGAACATTCTGTCAAACTATATCCTAATTGTCTAAATAATATAAAATACATGATATATCCTATGTAAACAAGTAATTGTTAACTAGCCTATTACTTCATTGCAGTTACGCAATCAACCAACTTTGCATGTGTGGTGGATAGCACAAAAGAGCATTTTAAAAAAATAAACATTTAAGCAAAAAAACAAATAAATAAACCTTAAGAGGGAGCATGACCCGGGATCCACTTCCACCCCCCCAATGTTCAAACCAAAACTACACCCTTGGTAGCGCCATATTGAAATTTTTGGAAAGGAATGAAAATTAAGTTGTGAGAGATAGAAGTACAGTGTGTTTAATGGATCATACTGTTGATAAACAACATAGCAATTGTTCAGCTGATGAAACGTCTTTCCAAAAAAAAGACAAAACTCCATAAAACAGTTTTTAAAGTTGTGAGTTGTAAAGACAGTGGATGCCATTGTAAAGACTAGTCCATCCTTCACAGCATTGTTTTCATCCGTGTTAAATTCAATATGGTGTTTAACCTGACTAAGGTCTTCTTTGGGGCAAGTGTCAAAGGTGGATCACTACCAATGTAATTCTTGTGGGTGAAGTTTGTTAACAGTACTATATTACACAAGTTTTTTTGTACTGAATAATTCATGTAATTGTGACCTGTGCTGGCAAAATGAGTCACAATGAGCAAATTTTCAAAACATGAGTTATTTTTAATTTGCATTTCTCCATTAAAAGACCTTTAAAATGATGATTTGTTGGAATCGGATGAAAAATGACTGAGCTTAACCCGTTTGAAGTCAATAGAGTCAACAAAGTAAATTCTGAGAAAAATCGAGTTAAGGTTTTCTGAAGGTTCCAAAGCAAAATCATCTAGCATCGATGCATCTTTTCGTTCAGTTCTACTCTTAATAATGATTACTAAATAAAAAAAATCACAATATAGCTATTTTTATTTTATCTTTGTTATTATAAATAAGAACAAATGCAAAAAAGCAGTAAAACAAATATAAGAAAGAAACAAATAATGCATTACTTTTTTTAATTTTACATCTAAACAAAACCATTAAGAAAAACAAACAATCAAATGTAGAAATCCCTTTAGTGTGTTCATTACAAAAACAGTTAAATCAAGAGCAGCAAGTGATTCCCTCTTTTGTTTTATTGTTTGATTTACATGAGACAGATATTAAGACCAACTGTAATGCACAGATCTAATATAATGTTACACATCAGATGTTTTTCTCCAACAGTTCCCCAAAAGTTCGCTTAAGACATTAGTAGATTATGTTTGATTGAATACTTAACTACTGTAATTCTACGTATATGTGTATTTATCAGAGTAAGCACCTTTTATGCAAGCACTTTGGATGTCAGTCAACGCAAGAAGCGAGCGGAGAAAAGGTACTCCCCTCAGAAAACATTCCAAGAAAGATAATTTTAGATGTTTAATTACTATTTGGAGCATTGGTATCACTTGACGAGAACTTTGTGAAAAACTTTGACTAAAATTGTAATTTTTAACTTTTTTTGCCTGTAACTCAAAATTAGCCTGTATGCATTCTGACTCATTTTGCCAGCACGGGTCACAATTGTTTTAAATAAACAAACAAACAAAAAAAATGACCTTCCCATTCTGCTTTGAAACCTTCCAGAACACAAATAAGATCATAATGGATGTCAATGGGACAAGTGTTCTAGTTTGTAAACAGAGATACATTAAACATGTTTATAATGAGTAATTCACGTAATAGCTTTAGAAACATGTCCTTCCCATTTTGCTTTTAACTTTCCAGAACTCTTGCCCTATTGACTTCCATTATATCCCATTATTCCATAAAATGACACTGGTAGACAATGGGGCAAGTGTTCTAGGTGGCTGAACATTTGGTTTCCTAAGATTATAAAATAAGATTATTTTTATTTGTCATATACACAATTACATAGAGAGTATATAACCAGTAGTGAAATTAATTCTCTGCATTTAACCCATCCTAAGTGAACACACACCCGGACCAGTGGGCAGCCATGTTGCAGCGTATGGGAACCAGTACAATCACGCCGTGCTATGATGGGGAACGACTCAAAACCATGACTCACGTGGGAGAAGACACAGGGGAGTCAATAAATTACACCATGCACAGGCTGAGCCATCAGGGTCATCCGTGGCCTGGGTGTCGTCCCGTATAGTTGATACCTGGGGCCCGTTTCAGAAAGGAGATTAAGTGAAAACTCTGAGTATGTTAACCCTGAAATGAGGGAAACTCTGGGTTTTCGGTTTCAAAATGGGAGGTTTGTCAAACCCGGGAAAGCAGGGTAAGTCAAGCCCGTTTCTGAAAGAGAGGTAACTTATACTCCGAGTCCGTTACCGTGGTAACTTACTCTATGAACCTAACCTGGTCGGGAGCAGGTTTTCTTCGGTTAACCCGGAGTTTCTTTCCATCTCCTCCCCCTTTTTAAAGCTTAAGCGATGTTTTAATACCTCATTCATTCATTCATGCTACAAAATTGCTTTTCTTACTGAGTATTTTTGTCTTGTTTCAAGTACAAATGTTTCAAAATTCTTAAGATGCATTTTCTATAGATGAAAAATGATCTAGATATTTAGTCTTGTTAAAATATAAAATCGTTCTCCATGGGGTAAGAAAAATAATCTTAATGCAAACGGAAACAAGAATAGGCTATTTTTAATTTCTTACCCCATTGCCAGATAATTTGCAAAATAAAACAAAAAATCACTTAAATATTTTTTTTCCCTTCATGGAAACAAGACTAAATACCTTATATTATTTGTTTTATTATAGATTTTTTTTACACCGTATTCATGTGCATATTTATTTGAGCGGTACCATTAGTCGTTCTGTTGAGTTCATGCACTAGTTTTCTTTAAAACATTGGAGATGCAGAGCACATTATAAGTCCTGTATGCAGATTTTAAGGAAAGTGTGCATCGCTCTCGCGCTCTTTCTGAGAATTTTTTTCCTGGCCACAAATCCGTCAAAGAGGAGTTTCACAGGACTGCAGGTCAGTGGTGTAGAAATCGGTTTAAATTAGGCTAATCTGATAAACGTTCACTTGATAATATCTTTCTGTGACCTCTTGAAATAACCCCAATAATCAGAATTTCCTTCAGGATTTCCAGTGTGGTTGGATGCATTGATGACAAGCATATCTCTGCATCGCACCTTATGAAAAACTGATTACTTTATGGAATGGAAGGATGCCAGATCGGTAGTACGAGCCGTATCCACCACCACAGCTGTTACATAAACAAATTATTCACAATTGTTTGGTCATCTTTATTTCCTAATACAAAAGCAAAAGTTATTCTTTCTACTTTTGGATTTTAGAAATCTTCCAATAACCTACTTGACCATCTCCTCTTCATCTAGTGGTGCTGCAGGTTCTCCCTCTGTCTTCTTGCTGTCGTCAAGTCAGTAGTTAATTTTATTACTCTAATTAAGAAATGTAACAGGTTGGATTAGAGAATATTTAATTATGTGAAAAGAGTGTTAGACTATGTGGAAAAAGCTGCAGCGCATTGAAATAGACATTGAATGATATTCAATGGAAAATGTTTGTAAAGTCATTTAGCCCACACCCATGAACCTTTCATGCTTAAAGCTTTACCTTGATTGAATTGTGTTTTTATATTTCCTTTTTAGCTGCTGCCACGCACTTGTTTATTTGTTCTATCTTTTTCCTTTTTTTGTGGCCATGGGATACCATTAAAATTAATATTAGTTCAATAATTTACAGTTTTCACCTCTGATATTATAACAGTTAAGTTATTGACAGTCATTAAGAATTACAGTTACGCATTGACGGAAGTACGCGCGCTGACGTCTTTTTGGCGGGACTGTTGCCATGGTGAATCGTAATTTCGGCGTTCTGCTGATCATGACTTTTCATAGTCGTGGTGCACGCGCTAAACTCAGAGTCAACCTACTCAGAGTTGAGTAAACTAACTCAGTTCAGCTGTTCTGTAACCGGAAACTCAGAGTTTCCCATCTCAGAGTAAGTCAACTCAGAGTTCAAGTTTAAACTCAGAGTTGGTTGAACCTCCTTATTGAAACAGGCCCCTGGTGTCCAGATATCCACCTGGTGTCCACGCCACATCTCAGATTTCTTCTCTTCAGCGACGAAGATTCTTCAAACGCCTCAGCAGCCGGATTGGACCTTTTGCAGCGCTCAGCTCGCACTTTCCGGTCTATCCCCTGCCCCCATCCGACGACGATCTAAAAGAGCCTCACAAAAGAGCAAATTCTCACGGCGTTATTTCAAAGGTGTGAAGTTTAAGACGTGAAGGGGAGACTGTCACTCTGAGTGTGTGTCATGCTTGGGGAAATCCCACGCTGACGCAGCGCTCAGCGGGGCTGACTGCTCGCATTGCGAGTGTTTCAGTCTCTCCTCTCTGCGCTTGCAGATAGCTTTCTTTTCAGAAAGTGACTCCGCCCCTCGCACCCTCCTGTTCTCTTCGTCCCAGGGACCTGGCGAGGAAGAAACAGCGGGGCAGAGGATTCGAGCGGCCGGAGACGAGCGAGCTCACATCGGCTCAGTGCCCGCGTGCCTCGTCGTCACCACAGAGAGCGGATTCGCCGGTCCTCTTCACTCAACCCGATCAGCGTCCCTCTGTGGCTGCGAGCGACATGATCTCGTTTGCTGGGAGTGACGACGAAATGGATGACAGCCTTTCTCTGGCAGCTTCGGACGGGGAGGAGTTATCGGGCGCGGTTACTGACCCCGCCCTCTTGTCGCCGTCTTCTTCACGCAGCGCCAGACCCAGAACGGACGAGGAGCTCGTCCGTGTGATGACAAAGGCTGTCAATGAGTTTGGGCTTGAGTGGTCTCCGCCTGAGGAGCCGTCTCGCAGCAGGCTGGACGAGTGGTTTCTCCCGGGGTGCCAGCAAGCCCCCCGCCAACGCTCGTCCCCCTTCTTTCCCGAAGTCCACGACGAGCTCACTAAATCGTGGCGCGCCCCCTACTCGTCTCACATCCGTCCTTCTGCTTTCACTCAGGGACCTGAGGAGCATGACAAACCTGGCCCTGCGCGCCACCAAAGCCACCACCCAGGCCATCGGGCTGTCGATGTCCAGCCTGGTAGTGTTGGAACGCCACCTTTGGCTCACGTTGACGGAGATGAAAGAGGCGGAAAAAGTTCCCTTCCTCGACTCTCCGGTCTCGTCAAACAGCCTGTTCGGGCCAGCTGTGTAGGGCTTCGCGGAATGGTTTACGGAGGCTCAGAAGTCGTCTCAAGCGATGCGACACTTCCTCTCAAAACGCGCCAGTTCTGCTGCTTCTAGTCGCCCCAAGCCTGCACCGACTCAGCAGCCCGCCAAGCCAAAGCCAGCCACTCCAGAGCCCCTACCTCCTAAAGGTCAGCAGGATAGAGGGCGTTCCCGCTCTGCAAGATGCTAACCCTTCCCGAAGTGCCAGGGACCCCCGGCCTAAGATCACCTTGTATCCGGCACCTCAGAAGTCCTCCTGATCAGCCAGGCAGAAAGAGGAGTGGCCTGAGTCTCGCTACCGCCGGACCACCCCGCAAGCAGCCTCTAATGTGCCTCTTGTCAGGCCATCCCCGGTGTGTCAGAATGGGTAATGGCTACGATAAGACGAGGTTATTCACTCCAATTTGCTCGAAGACCACCGCGCTTCTGCGGTGTGTTTGCCACCACAGTGCGCAGCGAGGACGCTCAAGTCCTGTGCGCAGAGGTGATGAATCTGCTGGTAAAGGGAGTCATAGAAGTCGTTCCTCCAGCCCAGAGCGAGTCAGGCTTCTACAGCCGCTACTTCCTCGTCCCCAAAAAAGACGGTGGCCTATGACCTATTCTAGATCTCAGACTCCTGAATCACGCCCTGGTAAAAAGGTCATTCAGGATGATCACATTGGAACAGATCCTCTCGCAAATACGCCAAGGGGACTGGTTTCACATCCAGGTAGCCCCCCATCACAGACGATTCTTGAGATTCGCATTCGAAGGGGTGGCATATCAATACAAGGTCCTCCCATTTGGGCTGTCCCTGGCTCCCCGCAGCTTTACACAAAGAATGGATGCGGCGCTCTCTCTTCTACGACAGATGGGAATCCGAGTGTCGTTCCTGGGGACAGTGATCAACTCAGTGCAGATGACAGCAACTGTCTCAGCGGAACGATCCATGACAATTACAGCGCCGTGTGGCCTCCTTCAAAGAAGGGACAGTCCACCCGCTCAAGGCTTTCCAGAAAATTCTGGGCCTTAGGCCAGCGGCTTCGCCAGTACTTCGGTTGGGCCTGCATCACATGCGGCCCATCCAGTTCTGGTTGAAGCAGAGGGTTCCATCTGCGGCTTGGCGTCACAGTCGCCATCGCAAAACGGTGACTCGGGCCTGTGTATCAGCCCTGACCCATTGGAGGGACCCCCTCTGGCTGAAGCACGTTGTGATCTTAGACACGGCGCACAGAAGGAAGGTTGTCACAACAAACGCTTCCAACAAAGGTCGGGGAGCACTGTGCGAGGGTAAACCGACCTTCGGTCCGAAAAGGAGTCGGGTCTGCACATCAACTGCCTAGAGATGCTAGCAGTGTGCTGTGCCTGTCAATTCTTCCTGTCAGACATAAGGGGACACCATGTGCTAATACGCTCAGACAGTAGGTCCGTGATGTCATACATAAATCACCAGGGTGGCTTCGTCTTGAAGCGCTTCTGCATGCTGGCGAAATGCCTTCTTGTTGTTTGGGCTCAGACCAGTCTGCGTTCACTGAAGGCGACGCATGTGCCGGGCAAAATGAACCAAGGAGCGGACATGTGGTCAAGGAACAACGTCTCCTCAGAAGAATGGATGCTCCAACCGCTCACGGTTCAGAGAATCTGGGAAGTCTTTGGCAGAAATCGAGTAGACCTCTTCGCCTCCGATGACAACTCTCATTGCCCAATCTATTTCATGAGGAGCACGGATGCAGCCTTCCGCTCTATGCGTGCCCTCCAATCGCTCTGCTACCACAGGTACTCAGACGAATCAGGGAACAACGGCACAAGCTTCTTCTAATAGCCCCCTCTCTGGAGGAACCAGCCGGGGGTGTCCAGTCGTGTTATTCTAGCTGCTCGAAGCAGCCCCGTGGCCCATTCCCTTGTGACGGGATCTCCTCTCTCAAGCGAATGGCACGCTGTGGCATCCACGGCCCGAGTTATGGGCCCTTCATGTGTGGCCGCTCAACGGGAGCCTTTTGACCTCCCAGAGCGTGTCTTAAACACTATGACAGAAGCTAGAGCCCCATCTACCAGACGCCTCTATGCTTTGAAATGGTCTATTTTCTCGGCTTGGTGTCAAGACCGCACTTAGATCCGGTTACATCTGATGTATCAGTGGTTCTTTCATTCTTGCAGGAGATGCTGGATGAACAGCGTTCCTCATCCACCATCAAAGTTTACGCGGCAGACATAGTGGCTTTTCACACCCCTATTGGTGGCCGATCGGTGGGCAGAGATAGTGCGGTTGTCCAGTTTATACGAGGCGCCAGGAGACTTAATCCCCCGCGTCCTCGTACAGTCCCACCTTGGGACTTACCAACTGTGCTAAAGGCCTTGAGGGGCCCCCCGTTTGAACTGCTGCAATCTGCGAGCCTCAGATCACTCTCATTTAAAACCGCCCTGCTGCTAGCACTGGCGTCGGTTAAGCAATTAGGAGACCTGCAGGCCCTTTCCGTCAACCCTGCTTGCCTGGAATTCGGGCCTAACGACTCCAAGGTCGTCCTGAAACCAAGGCTGTGTTATGTACCTAAGGTGTTCTCCACTCCGTTCAGAGCCCAGGTCATAGCGCTTTCCGTGCTTTCCCCCTTGACGGATGACCAGGAATTGTCCCTGCTCTGCCCCGTCAGGGACCTGAGGGTATACATTGAGCATTCTGCCTCATACAGGAGATCAGAACAGCTTTTTGTTAGCTTCGGTAACAGCGCTAAAGGTCGCCCTGTCACGAAGCAAACAATGTACAGGTGGTTAGTGGATGCTATCACCCTAGCATACTCCTCCTTGGGCTTGCAGTGCCCCATTGGAGTCAGAGCCCATTCCACCAGAGGCATAGTCCAGGGGGGTGTCCATTTCGGAAATTTGTGAGGCAGCCGGCTGGTCCTCGCCATCCACATTTGTAAGGTTTTACAACCTGGACGTCCCTGCCTTACAGGCCAGAGTCCTTTCTGCTTAGTTTGCCACCTCTGGCTAGCTAAACAGTCTTATGGGTTCACTTGACCAACATTGTTCAAGTCCCTCCTTCACTTGGGCGGTCCACATTATCTGGACACCAGGGGCCTCATTTATAAAATATTGCACAGAAACCATCCTAAATTTGTTCTAAGATCATTTCGCAAAAGTGCGTAAGTGAGATTCAGAGAAAACGAACATGCGCACAAAAACACGTGCGTACGCCTCTCTTCCAGATGTGACGTTTATAAATCGTAAATGATCTTGAAATTGTGCGCAGCTGACTGGTGTCAGATCTCTTTATTAGATCTATAATAAAAAGTGTAGTATCACAAAATTCTAGCAAAACTAAAAAAAAAACATTATAGAAAGAAAAATTGGACGTTTCATATCATAATAAAATAAATTATTACACGATTATGGTCTCAGGTCTGAAAAAACCTACATGTGAGTTGGAATTTCTTTATATTTACAGTTTACTAATGCTGCTCAAATGTGCCATTAATGTACTGACACAAACATATCTAGTGTATTTTATACAAATATAACTGATGTAAATGACAATAGCAAAGTTTAAGGCTGATGTCTCTATTCATTTTCACAGAAGCAAAGCAGCAGATGTTATAAATAAAAACAGTTAACAATGTTATTGAATAGAATATATTTAAACCGTTATTGAATGACAGATTCTTATAGGCTACACAGACAAAACAGTTGGAGATGTGTTTATGCACTTTATTTTTTTATTTTATTTTACGCAATAGTAGTAAAACAAGACGTCGCAAGTTCTTGTAAAGTAAAATAAAATAATAAAAAACAACAACATGGAATAAACTGTGTAACCTAGAATGCGAGTAAAGAACTCTAAACATTAGGCTACTAAAAAGGTCAGTTTAATCTCGCAAAAACTCCCGTTAATAAAAAAAATCTAACTACACTGCACAATTAATCTCTCACACTGCATCTTTGATGTTTATGATGAATTTGGTGCTTGCACGTACACCGCTTTTATTAGATATTCAAATAGCTGCAGTACTCTGACTTTGCCACAAGGAAAAGTGCGTACGCCTGCTCAGACCTTGACATGGCGGTAAGCACTTCTCCACGTCAAAGACCGTCTTTATAAATATGAGCGCTGGCGTGGATTTAAGCGTACGCACACTCTAAGATCAAATCTGAGCGTACGCACGCTTTATAAATGAGGCCCCTGGTATCAACTATACGGGATGACACCCAGGCCACGGATGACCCTGATGGCTCAGCCTGTGCTTGGTGTAGTTTATTGACTCCCCTGGGTCTTCTTCCATGTGAGTCATGGTTTTGATGGTTCTCCGACATAGGACGGCGTGATTGTACTGGTTCCCATACAAGCGTCTTACGATGCAGTACGAGTGGAATATCGAAAGGGAACGTACTCGGTTACTATCGTAACCTCGGTTCCCTAAGATATGGGAACGAGTACTGCGTTCCTGACCGTGCTATGAGCTGCACGCCTCAGTCGCTTCATTCGAAGAAATCTGAGATGCGGCGGCGAAGCGGTTGAAAACAGTGCTTTACTAAGGATTTGACAGGTTAGCATGTTGGCCCCTGATGGAAGATGTCGTAACTACACCACCTGGATAAAAAAAAAAAATCTTCGCCATTGGTGATTATTTAAATGGATCAGGTTATTGGCAAACCAACTCTTTGTAAAATTTAAAAAGTCTGCATTTCAATGTTTGCTGCCTGGCCCATGTACTTGAACAAGTTGGAATTATTTCCATGCTAATCGACATTATGGCACAAATGTAGTTGATGGTGCTTAACTTGTACTGAACCAGGCACGTTCCTTCAATATAGGCAAATGTGAGTGGAAAAAATTGAATTCTGTAGGTTTGGATTAGCGTTCTTACATTATTTTTTCACCAATCTTTTCTGAAGACCCTCAGCAGCTATTCTTATTAACCCAGGGTTCCAGGAAGCATCAGAAGGCTCCACAACTCCAGATAACACCAATCCCTCCAGGAGCGAGAAGTCAAGCTTCATATTAACGGCTTAGCCTCAACACACTGTTCATTTTCATTTATTATTATTATTATTTGTACATCCAGCCTGACTGTGAATTTTAATGGGCAGGAGGAAGGCAGGAGCCGTGCCAACATTTTCCAGCCCAGTTCTGCCTGAGTGCTGGCCTGATTAAAATGCAGCTGGGCTCTTGCTCTGGCAGGCTGAAACAGACATTCTGATAAAAACTGTGGGACCAAATATTCATGAAGGTGGGGCTTTGCACTGGGCTTAGGAAGTGGAAAAAAGCCATTTTACCAGCAGTGAGAACAGGCTAGCCCTGATGTTTTAGCGAGGAGATGCAAAAATCCTGTTATTTACATTTATTCATTTAGCTGACACTAAAAGCTACTTACAGTGCAACTTATACATTTTTAATCAGCGTGAGCGCTTTGAAAATCAAACCTGTGACCTTGGTGTTGTTAGTGCTATACTCTACCAGTTGATCTACAGGAACAGCATGTTGTGCATTTATTTTTATTTTTTTGTGGTACATGTCATTTGCGACCCAGTTTACTTTTATAATCTGATATATTTCTGATAATCAACCAGAAAAAAAACCTTGAATGGAGCCAGATGGCTGGACCAGTTCAGAAACTGGGTTTGCAAGGTATTTCAAAACATCTGGGACATCAGGATAAACCACAAATTGAAAATTGAAATAATACAACAAAAACATATTTTGCGATAGGAAAATTATGTGTTTTTAGGATCAGCAATTTTATTTTTATTTTTTGAAAAGTTGTAAAATGATTTCACCCACACACCTTTATTTGTAAAATGCTTTAATAAAACAGACTACCCCAAGTTCATGAACTGCCAGTAATCGGCTTATTGTTCTACCACTAATTGTATGAAAGTGGACATATTTTTCATTTTACTAAATTTAAATTTATATATATATATATATATATATATATATATATATATATATATATATATATTAGGGATGCGCGGTATACCGGTAATGGAAAAATACCGGTATCTATTATATTTCAAACGGTACGATATCATAATTTTGCTCATTTCGGTATTGCATACGCTGCTGTTCCGAAGTTCACCATTAGGTGGCAGTGCTTCCCAAATTGCTGCGAGCCCGGTAAACCTGACAACAGAACAACGTGATGGATCAAACAGATTAAACTCTATCAACGCACCTGAAATTAATAAATAAAGAGAACAGCAGAAGTGAAATATGGCATTACTTTTCATACAAAACAGATGACTACAGGACTACAGGAGGCAACACATCAAATCTTGCTAAGCATTTGTCGCTTGCTCATCCTGATCTTTTCAGAGAATTAAAAGATCGACAGGTTAGTAAGTGCATCATTCATAAATTCAGATTTAATTTGAACTTTTATTCACAACTGATCAACGCACACACATAAGATGTGATGCAGTAAACACGAAAGCTCAAACATGTGACGCTAGAACCAGTGACGTTTTGGTCACATAATATTTGCACTTGCATTTCAAACAATCAGATATTCATTTACATTGAATGAAACAACAGTTTTGCTATTTTAATTTTAGTATCAATAATATGAAGGGAATGTTTCTGCCGCGCTGCTGACCGCTATATGAAGCAGTCGAGAGATAGATATTTATATTTAAAGCTTTTTCTTTGGCTATCTGAGTCTGAAATCTGAAAACAATCTGAGGGAGAGAAATAATGTGATTTTGAATATTACTTTGACTGTTAGAATAACACTTTAAAGAAACATTTGTTATAATTCATTAATAGCATTACAGCACTTATTAATGTGGTCAATAATTATTTATAAATGATAAATGTAGGCTACTAATACATGTTTAGTATGTTAACATTACTTTATGCATTAAACACATACCTAACATTAACCAAGATTAATAAGTACTGTATATGATGATCATTCACTTTGTTTACATTTTTTTTTTCCAGTTCACTTATTTGTTTAGGCTGATTATTTGTCACCTATGGTATCGATTTAGTATCGATACCGAGGTATTATATTCTGCTATCGTACCGAAGCCAAAATTATGGTATCGAGCCATCCCTAATATATATATATATATATATATATATATATATATATATATATATATATATATATACACAGGTGCATCTCAATAAATTAGAATGTCGTGAAAAAGTTATTTTTTTCTTGTAACTTATTTCAAAAAGTGAAACTTTCATATATTTTTGATTCATTACATGTAAAGTAAACAATTTCATAAGTTTTTTTTTGTTTTAATTTTGATGATTAGAGCTTACAGCTCATGAAAGTCAAAAATCAGTATCTCAAAATATTAGAATATTTACATTTGAGTTTCAATAAATGACCATCCCTACAGTTTAAATTCTGAGTATCTCTTGTTCCCTTTCGAGGGAACTTCGAACTGCGTCCTCTATGGGTCACTATGGGGAACGTCGTCAGCGTGACCCGTGTCTGAAGCATACATATAAAAACACCACCTGTTGGCCGGCGACAGCCTATGACGTCACTAACGGTGCGACCACAGTATAAAGGGGCGCCGGGAAAATATGTCATCCTCTTCTTCGTCTTCAATGACTGTTCTGTTTGAAGCGTGCATTCTACTGGTAAGAACGAATTTCTACTGTTACTATGGCGAGCAAGGCTTTTAAGAGATGTGTGCATCCATGTCATAACGTTATTTGACACTTGATGACACACACGATCTTTGCGTCTTTTGTTTGGGCGAGGAGCACGCACGCAATGTTCTCGAGGGAGCAATCTGAGTGCACTGTGAGTTTTTTCTCTATGAGAAAGCTCTGCTCTCGTCTGTCTCTCTTTTCGAGGGAGGAGGGGCAGCCGTCTGCTTCCCGCGGGTCAAGACCCACGGTTGCCGAGGCACGGAGGGGATTGAACTCATGGGGCTCGAAGGCGGAGCTGGCTGATGAGTTAGAGAGGGGGCTTTCCCTCTCACGCTCGTCGGCCGAGAACGAGGGTGAGCGGCTGGATGATGATGATGCAATCTTGCTGACATCATTTGATCCAGCTGCTAGTGCTCTACTGGGTTATGCCCAGGAAGAGCAGGAGATGTCTAAGGGTGAAGAAGCTGAGGCTGAGCCCGCTCAATCCTCCTGCCCTGCGTATGACGATTTGTTGGAGGTTATGGAACGCGCCACGGCGAGGCTTACTTGCCGTGGAAGCGGGCCAAGATGGCGCCGCGTGGTAAAAAAAAATATATATATATTTTTTTTTTTCTTAAAACCTGTTTTCCTCTCGCATCCATAGTTTTCAGCATACCAGTTATGCTGACATTAAGGGGATGCGTGGAAACGGCTATGAGGGATGCCCCCTGTGGAAGAGACGCTAGCCAGCTATCTCTTTGTGGGCGAGACATCCTATCTCCAGGCTCCCTCCTTGCCATCTAAGCCCCTTCAAAAATACGCAGCAGCAGGTCAGGCTGTTACTTCGTTGTACACGATGGCGGTGCTTCAGGCATACCAGGCTGATCTGCTGAAAGACCTGGATAAGGGTCAGGGCTTGTCACCTGATGAAGGTCCAGGTCTGAACCCGAACAATACAGGTGTCCTGGCCCATCTCCGTCTGGGGACAGAGATGGGCACAGAAGGCTAGTGTCGCGGCTCGTGCCCCTCCCCCGCCTGCGGGTAGGGCTAGATGGAGGCGCGGGTAAAAGAGAGGTAGGCAAGACATGAGAAGGTGATCCAGACAAAGCGTTCGCAACGCTCTCGTCCGGACCAAGGTGAGTGAAACATCTACTCCTTTCCCTCGGGGGGGGCACTGTCATCGGCCCTCATCTTCCCATCTCTAAATTCCCCTGCAACCATGGGTTACTCCACCTGTCCGGGGTTAGGTGGGAACCTAGAATCTGCGCTTGAAACGCATTGCAGTTTCTATGCTGGACTTATGATGTTTTGGTTAAGTTCTATGTTTCATAGAAACTACCTTACTGATGGTCCGGACTCGACTCTTCGGACTTCGCCTCTGGGACTGGTCTCATGCGCAGGAACCATGAATGGGTGAGTACGATCCAGTTCTACGGAAAAACTGGTATTGTGTAACCATTCTTTGTAGTATTTCTGGGAAACCTGTCGTTTTTTGTTTCGACTCAGTGCAGTGATGACCTCACTCGTCGATACTAGATCCAGGCTGGGATGAGACCCCTGGATCGTGTGGCCTAGTCGTAGGTCTCTGTGGAGCCTCCTTGGTCAGCAGGTCCCCAGCACTGCAATTCCAGGACCTGCGGGTCTTTTTAAAATATCATTCTGGACAAAGGGGGACACCACCTTTTGAGGAAGGTGCATGGCTATCTGAGGATATCTATATACTAGCTCAGGGACTGCTCCCCTCTCTGGGGTTTTAAGTAGCATCTCCCTGAGCCCTTGTCTAGAGTGTTCCCCTGCTAGGATTGTGGCTACTGGAGGGCTACTGAGGTTTCAGGTAGTGGCTAGCATTGCTCCCCTCACCATAGAGGGTCACCTATGAGCATGTCGCTCCCTTCCGAAGGCTGTGATGCAGCGGCCTCAGGTTGATAGGCCTCTCTCTGCCTCCCTGTTAGGTTGCTCTCCTTGTCGGTCGAGCACTCCCTTCTGAGCGTCTGAGTTCCCTGTAATGTTAGTTGGGTTCTCCGCTCTCCGGTGCGGTCACAGCAGCCTCACTCTTGGCAGGTCGAGCTAGTATTGCTCCCCTCACTATAGAGGATCACCTATGAGCATGTCGCTCCCTTCTGAGAATCTGGGTTCTCTCTCGTGCGGAGAGTTGAGTTCCCCGCTCTCCGGAGCTGTCGCAGTAGCCTCATGCTCTCCTGGTTGGTCGAGCCAGCATTGCTCCCCTCACCATAGAGGGTCACCTATGAGCATGCCACTCCCTTCTGAGCGATTGAGTTCCCTCTCATGCTGAGAGTTAAGTTCTCCGCTCCCCAGAGCTCTGACAGCATATGGTAAGTGTGCACGCTAAGTCTCTGTGCACTTTTCTAAAACCCACGTTGTGGTAAGATCGCACATCAAGTGTTTTGCATTCTTTCTAAAAATCCTGTACGGTAGGAGCTACGAGCTGCGGCTTCATCCCCTTTCTTTGAGTTGGTCAGGCCCCGGTTTTCACCTTGGGCCCCACTCTACCTATGTATAGAGCATAAAGCCCCTCATCGTAGAGGGTCGTTTATGAGCACACTGCTCCCTGCCGAGTGCTGTGATTCAGAGGCCTCAGGTAGGTTGCTCTCTTTGTCGGTCGCGCTAGCATTGCTCCCCTCACCATAGAGGGTCACCTATGAGCATGCCGCTCCCTTCCGAGCGGTTGAGTTCCCTCTCATGCTGAGAGTGGAGCTCTCCGATGCCCGGAGCTCTGTGATTTAGACGTTGCTCTCCCGGTACGGTCGAGCTAGCATTGTTCCCCTCACCATAGAGGGTCACCTATGAACATGCCGCTCCCTTCCAAGGGCTGTGATTGAGCGGCCTCAGGTGCTCTCCGGGTCGGTCGAGCCAGTATTGCTCCCCTCATCGAGAGGGTCACCTATGAACATGCCGCTCCCTTCCGAAGGCTGTGATGCAGCGGCCTCAAGTTGATAGGCCTCTCTCTGCCTCCCTGTTAGGTTGCTCTCCTTGTCGTTCGAGCACTCCCTTCTGAGCGTCTGAGTTCCCTGTAATGTTAGTTGGGTTCTCCGCTCTCCGGTGCGGTCACAGCAGCCTCACTCTTGGCAGGTCGAGCTAGTATTGCTCCCCTCACTATAGAGGATCACCTATGAGCATGCCACTCCCTTCTAAACTGTCACAGTAGCCTCAGGTTGTTAGGCTTCATGTCTCCCTGCTAGGTTGCTCTCCTATGGTCGAGCTAGCATTGTTCCCCTCACTATATAGGGTCACCTTTGAGCATGCCGCTCCCTTTCGAGCGTCTGAGTTCCCTCTCATTCTGAGAGTTGGGTCCTCCGCTTCCCAGAGCTCTGTGATTTGGAGGTGCTCTCCTTATGGTCGAGCTAGCATCGCTCCCCTCACCATAGAGGGTCACCTATGAGCAACGCTATTCCCTTCCGAGCACTGTGACTCCGCTCTCCAGAGCTGTCAGTCAGCAGCTTCAGGTTGTTAGGCCTCTTTAGGCCTCCCTGTTAAGTTGCTCACTTTGCGGCTCCCTAGAACGGTTTAAATCCATGTTATGGTAAGTGCGCACGCTAAGTCTCTGTGCACTTTCTAAAAATCCACGTTGTGGTAAGATCGCACATCAAGTGTTTTGCGTTCTTTCTAAAATCCTGTACGGTAAGGGTTACGCGCTGCGGCTACGTGCCTTTCTTTGAGTTGGTCAGGCCCCTGTTTCGCCTTGGGCCCCACTCTACCTATTTCTCCCAATGCTCTGGGCTTGAAAGACAAATTAGATCACTAGCGCTGTGATTCAGCGACCTCAGGTTGCTAGGCTTCTCTCTGCCTCCCTGTTAGGTTGCTCTCCTTGTCGGTCGAGCTAGCATTGCTTCCCTCACCATAGAGGGTCACCTATGAGCATGCCGCTCCCTTCTGAGCGTCTCTCATGCTGAGAGTTGAGTTCTCCGCTCTCCAGAGCTGTCACAGCAGCCTTATGCTCTCCTGGTTGGTCGAGCTAGCATTGCTCCCCTCTCTGTAGAGGGTCACATATGAGCATGCCACTCCCTTCTGAAGCGTCTGAGTTCCCTCTCATGCTGAGAGTTAGGTTCTTCGCTCCCCAGAGCTCGGAATCAGCAAACTTCAGGTTGTTAGGCCTCTCTCGGCCTCCCTGTTAAGCTGCTCGCTGTGTAATGACAGCCTCTGTGATTCCCTAGAACGGAAAGAAAATCCATGTTATGTAAGTGCGCACGCTAGTCTCTGGGCACTTTTCTAAAAATCCACATTGTGGTAAGATCGCACATCAGGTGGTTTTGCGTTCTTTCTAAAAATCCTGTATGGTAGGGATTACGCGCTGCGGCTTCCTGCCCTTTCTTTGAGTTGGCAGGCCCCGGTTTCGCCTTGGGCCCACTCTGCCTATGTATCATAGTGATACTGACTTGAACAGGGTGTTGCTACCAAGGGTCTGTTGAGACAGTTCCCTCATTGAGCTCATGCAGAGCAAGCGGTAGCCCCTGGGTGACAGGCCAGGACCTAGCTACTATCCTAGGCACTTGGCCGTATCCCCTTAAAGGAATCTTTTCTTATGATTCTAAGCCTTCGAGCTCTACCCTGGGTCCGGGAGTCCCGGCCCTGAACAGGTAAGTTCAGGGTATACAGCTCGGGTCTTTGGCTGTAGGGGATAATGTCACTGACAGCCATCTAACCGTCCCAGGGGCAACTCCCGTAGCCGGGTAGAGTTGGTACTTAGTGCTCACCTTTTGTGCTTGGCTTGCACTCCCCTCAGCATGGTGGCGTGGGTATTCCGTTCCCCATAGCGACCCCTAGAGGACGCAGTTCGAAGTTCCCTCGAAAGGGAACGTCTCGGGTTACGTATGTAACCATGGATCCCTGAGAGTAGGGAACGAGACACTGCGTCCTCTAGGCGCGGTGCCATGCTTCGGACGCAAGCTTCAGACGAAGAAGTGGATAAAGTATTTTCCCGGCGCCCTCTGGACTTGGCAATGGTCCAGAAGCCGAACATTGACACCCTCCACAAAGAGGGTAAGTCACAGAAGGTCATTACTGAAAGGTGTGGCTGTCTACAGAGTGCTGTATCAAAGCATATTAAATGCAAAGTTGACTGGAAGGAAGAATTTGGGTACGAAAAGGTGCACAAGCAACAGGGATGACCGCAATCTTGAGAATACGGTCAAGGAAAGCTGATTCAAACACTTGGGAGAGCTTCACAAGGAGTGGACTGAAGCTGGAGTCAGTGCATCAAGAGTCACCATGCTCAGACGTCTTCAGGAAAAGGGCTACCAAGCCACTTCTGCACCATCTTACCTGGGCTGTGGAGAAAAGGAACTGGACTGTTGCTCAGTGGTCCAAAGTCCTCTTTTCAGATGAAAGTAAATTCTGCATTTCATTTGGAAATCAAGGTCCCAGAGTCTGGAGGAAGAGTGGAGAGGCACAGAATCCATGTTGCTTGAAGTCCAGTGTGAAGTTTCCACAGTCAGTGATGATTTGGGCTGCCATGTCATCTGCTGGTGTTGGTCCACTGTGTTTTCTGAAGTCCACAGTCAACGCAGCCATCTACCAGGAAATTTTAGAGCACTTCAATGCTTCCTTCTGCTGACAAGCTTTATGGAGATGCTGATTTCATTTTCCAGCAGGACTTGGCACCTGCCCACACTGCCAAAGGTACCACAAGCTGGTTCAATGACCATGGTGTTACTGTGCTTGATTGGCCAGCAAACTCGCCTGACCTGAACCCCATAGAGAATCTATGGGGTATTGCCAAGAGGAAGATGAGAGATACCAGACCCAACAATGCAGATGACCTGAAGGCTGCTATCAAAGCAACCTGGGCTTCCATACCACCTCAGCAGTGCCACAAACTGATCACCTCCATGCCACGCCGAATTGAGGCAGTAATTAAAGCAAAAGGAGCCCCTACCAAGTATTGAGCACATATACAGTAAATGAACATACTTTCCAGAAGGCCAACAATTCACTAAAACTGTTTTTTTTTTTTTATTGGTCTTATGAAGTATTCTAATTTGTTGAGATAGTGAATTGGTGGGTTTTTGTTAAATGTGAGCCTAAATCATCACAATTAAAAGAACCAAAGACTTAAACTACTTCAGTCTGTGTGCATTGAATTTATTTAATACACAAGTTTCACAATTTGAGTTGAATTACTGAAATAAATGAACTTTTCCTCGACATTCTTATTTATTGAGATGCACCTGTATATATAAAATCCTCCTTTATAAAACTTGAGAATAAATCTCAAATGGGTGAATCTCAAGAAAAGCTGGCCAAAATCTATAATTATAAAAAAAAAAAAAAAAAAAAAAAATATACTGTATATATACACATATACGTGCATAAAGAAAATAAAGGCATCACTGAGCCCCATAGGGATGGCACAAAACAGAACAAAGCAAAAAACAAATAGATGGGAGAAAAAATAAAAATAAAAAAATCAATGCATTCAACTGCAAAAATACTTTTGCAACGCATTACTTTTGCGACAGAATGCACGTTTTGTGTGAGAAAGCATAGTTTCTCGCATGACTGCAATCCTTTTGCGAGAAAACATTTTTTTGTAAGAGAATCCAAAGTTTCTCAGTGGAACACAATATTCTTGCAAGAGAACATTACATTTTCAGGGGAACATGATACTTTTGCTATAGAATGCAAATGTTTTGCAAGAGAATGCGTAGTTGCGATAATTTTGTGAGAAATCAAACATTTTTTATTGGAGAGAATAAAAAAAAAAGTTTCTCGCATGAACTCAATACTTTAGCTAGAAGACTTGCGACAGAATGCAAAGTTTCACTAGAAAATGAAATACTTTAGGGGCTCCATAGTAGTGCAAAAATAAAAATAATGCTATATCATTTTAAGTGTAAAATACATTCATAAAATTGAATATGTAAGTTCATTCTATGTCATTGTCATTTTATTTCATATATACAAAATATTACATTTTTGTGAGATTTATCAATAAAGCTTGCTCTGAAAAGTTTCTTACTTAAGCAGCAAATTAAAACATACCTTCACAGATCTATGATATTCCTGTCGACAAGACTCTACAAGATAAGACACTCTGCAAATAAATAAGTAAACAGATACAAAATGATAAGGAAAAATGTATATCTGGACAGTGTGAACAAAGCTATGAAGATGCAAATTCCTCTTTTGCTCTTCTCTGGTATGATCTCACTCCTGGATGATCTACAGCCCTCGCTCCGCTGCTCTTGGAAGTTCATCTTCAACTGTTCTGCCAGTCTGAATTCTGAAATTGTGAAGGAGTAATAAACAAGATTGACTGCGGGACTCCATATTGATCCGGCACCAATGAGCTCCGATGATTTGTAATATTGCCACTACCTGTGCTGCAGAAACACTCACTTCAGTGGCAGGGCAAATTATGATATGCTGCGAATCAATTTTTCTCAAATTAAGCTTCAGTTGTATGGTGGTCCAAATGGGGTGAGAGTTTGTCAGGGGGAAAAAGAAGATCTATTAAATTCTTTGTACCAGTCTGTGAATGGAACCGCAGCGAGGTTTTTGTTTAATGCATTGAAAGAAATTAGATTTGTGCAGCGACACGCAACATTCGTCTGGATACTGGAGCAGATTCTGGTTTGTTTTAACAAGGAATGAGGAGTTCTAATTCAGATAACAATGCGTGCCTCATTTAGCATAATCGCTGTGGAGCAGCCATGTCGTCTGCGGCGTGGGAGGCAGGCACCATGCTTGGCCAGACACTGGGTTCAGAGAAATGAGATGAGAAAGAAGAAATGCTGGGAGGGTGCGACTGAATCTCTTCTAAAAGATGTCCCGCTATTGTTAACCGTCGCTCAGCAAGGGATTGAGGTTAAGTCCATAGCTAATGCTTACTGATGTTTGTGCTGTTGTTTTCCCACCTAAAAAGTGATGTCACTTCCTGATGTCATGAAGAACCTGGCTTTTGTTAACATAAATTCATAAATAGGCTACACTGTTAAATGCATAAATGTAAATGTAAATGTACCCTATAATAATGTAGTGCCAAAAAAATCTTCTTTTTTTTCCCTTTTGATATTATACCCCAAAGTTATTATACCCCAAAGTTGATAAAGTAGATTTTTTTTATTGACTAAATATTCATATTTATACTTAATTGACTAATACTTATATTTATATTTATAATATAAAAACAACAAATCAATAAAAATATAAAAATGTAAATAAACAAACGGATAATAAAAAAAAATAAAAAAAATAACAGAAAACAAAGAAAGCACAAAATGAAGAAACATCTGTAATATGTCTTAATTCATTTATTAATAAACAAACAAATCAATCAATCAATCAATCAATCAATCAATCAATCAATCAATCTAAACAAGCAAGCAAACAAACCAAACAGTTAGTAATGGTATGGAAATTGATGAGAAAATAAGAATTTAACAGGTAAAATACTATTACCATATATATTGTATAGACACATACCTTAAAATCTTGACTATAAATAAATAGTAAAACATTACTTTCGAGAAAACGTACAGAAAACTCAAAATGAAGAAACATCTGTAATTTGTCTTAATCATTTATTTCTTAATAAATAAAAAAATCAATCAATCAATCAATCAATCAATCAATCAATCAAAACAAACAGTTACTAATAGGATGGCATTTGATGAAGAAATAGGAATTAAACTGGTAAAATACTATTACCAAGAAAACATCTAAAGACAGTACAAAATAACTAACTAAATAAATAAATAATATTCATTTCTTTATCATTTATTTTTAATCGATCTATCAATTATGTAAATGAATAAATACATTTAAATTAATTAAATGAAAAATAAATTGAAATAAATGAATTATGTCAAAAATGCTAACCAATGAAACATTATTCAAAAAACAAAAACAAAAAAAACAAAGGAAGGACAAACAAGGGAACTTCTGTAATATTATATCTTAAATATATATATATATATATATTTAAAATATATACACACATACCTGTATATATATAAAATATATTTATTTATTTATTTTTATATAATGTTAAATCATTTATTAAACTAATAATTATATATTCTTGTATATATGAACATGAAATGAACGACAGTCATTTTGGTGAATTTCTGGATTTCACCATGAGAAACATCTAGGCAAAACAGACGTGAGGGGCAACCGGGGCATAGACAAAGAGGGTAGTATTTGGTAGAATGTAATCAAATGCAGCACTAAGCGGATAGGACATGCCAGAGTGGAGGACACTTCTTAAGTTCCGTGGAAGAAAGAACAAAAGGAAATTCCTATTCGAGGCGATACCAGAGTGTGGGATTGCTGGAAAGCCTGTCAGGACCTTGAACTCCTTGAGGAAAAATCAAAAGCAGAAAATCCTCTGACTGTAACAAAGCGTCCAAAGACAATGCAGGGTTTGGGAAGTCAGGGGAAGATATAAGATAAAAGCATAAAATATCAGTGTTCCCGCTGAACTTCCACCCACACATTCAAGGAATAGATCGCAAAAATGAAAATTCTGTCACTTGCACACCCTTATATCATTTCAAACTCAAAATTACTTTCTTTCCATGCATTTATAATGAAGTGCATTTACAATGAACTGGTTCAAACTGAATCATTGAAACAATCAGACTCAAAAGAACAAGTCTTTTTGGAATCAAACTTTCACTTACAGTTAATGTTGTTCGGCAAATTTTTGCAGTCAAAATCCAGTTATTTCAGTACGAATCTATGCTCAGGAATTTGTTTTTAGGGTACGAGATTTCCCTCATGCAGATTTTGCAACCGGTTCAAACTGGTAATGCGAATTCACCGTGTTTACAAACAGAAAGCTGCTTGGTTTGAAAGTGACTCCTGAGTGAGCTGTGCTCCATACATACAGGGGAAGTCGTGGCTTAATGGTTAGAGAGTCAGACTTGTAATCCAAAAGTTGTGGGTTCGAATCTCAGGTCCGGCAGGGATTGAAGGTGGATATTGTGAATGAACAGCACTCTCTCCACCTTCAATACCATGACTGAGGTGCCCTTGAGCAAGGCACTGAACCCGCAATTGCTCCCCGGGTGCTGGAGCAATGGCTGCCCACTGCTCCAGGTGTGTGTTCACAGTGTTTGTGTTCACTACTCATTGCTGTGTGTGTGTGCACTTGGATGGGTTAAATGCAGAGCACCAATTTCGAGTATGGGTCACCATACTTGACAATACATCACATTATTATTATCATTGCTGAAAATTTTGCCGAAAGTTTCTCTAATGATCATTATCAATGTGATCTTATTATGTGAGTATAGGAGAGCATAAGTCTAAGTGGACGTCCATGACATGCGGAGTCCCACAAGGCTCAATTCTTGCACCGCTCTTGTTTAGCCTGTATATGCTCCCACTAAGTCAGATAATGAGGAAGAACCAAATTGCCCATAATAGCCCCATTGACTCCCTCTGCCAATGCATTGATGAAATTAACAGTTGGATGTGCCAAAACTTTCTTCAGTTAAACAAGGAGAAAACTGAAGTCATTGCATTTGGAAACAAAGATGATGTTCTAAAGGTGAATACATACCTTGACTCTAGGGGTCAAACAACTAAAAATCAAGTCAGAAATCTTGGGGTGATTCTGGAGACAGACCTTAGTTTTAGTAGTCATGTCAAAGCAGTAACTAAATCAGCATACTATCATCTCAAAAACATTGCAAGAATTAGATGTTTTGTTTCCAGTCAAGACTTGGAGAAACTTGTTCATGCCAGTATCACCAGCAGGGTGGATTATTGTAATGGTCTCCTCACCAGCCTTCCAAAGAAGACAATTAGACAGCTGCAGCTCATCCTGAATGCTGCTGCCAGGATTCTGACTAGAACCAGAAAATCTGAGCATATCACACCAGTCCTTAGGTCCTTACACTGGCTTCCAGTTACATTTAGGATTGATTTTAAAGTACTTTTACTCGTTTATAAGTCACCCAATGGCCTAGGACCTAAATACATTGCATATATGCTCACTGAATATAAACCTAACAGACCACTCAGATCATTAGGATCGAGTCAGTTAGAAATACCAAGGGTTCACACAAAACAAGGGGAGTCCGCTTTTAGCTATTATGCCGCCCGCAGCTGGAACCAGCTTCCAGAAGAGATCAGATGTGCTAAAACATTAGCCACATTTAAATCCAGTCTCAAAACTCATCTATTTAGCTGTGCATTTGTTGAATGAGCACTGTGCTACGTCCGAACTGACTGCATTGTATTTTATGTATAATCCTTTTCTATTTAACTGTTTTAAATTTCATTTTAAATCAATTTCTATATCATTTTAAAATTCCTTGTTTTTATTATTTTTAATTCCTTGTTTTTATTGCTGTGAATGATTATTTCACTTTCTTTTATGTAAAGCACTTTGAAATGTGCTATATACATGAAATGTGCTATATAAATAAACTTGCCTTGCCTTGCCTGCCTAATGAGGCCTTGGCTTCACTCAAACTATCGTATGACTTCAGAAACCTTGTGATGTAGTACGCAAGTCTTAAGAACTGTTTTTATAGTCATTTACTGTTCTTTTCGAAGCTTGAAAGCTCCAGTTCCAATTTATCGTAAATATACTGTAAATGACAAAAACTGTAAAAAATAAAAATGACTGTAAAGGACATTCTTTAAAATGTTCCCTTTTGTGTTCCTCTGAAGAAATAAAGTCGTACAGGTGGAACGATGTAAGGGTGAATAAATGATAACAGTTTGTATTTGTTGGATTCCCTTAAAGAACCCAACCTGACCTGACAGGAAAACATAAGGATTTTACGAAATTTAGATTTTGTATAGATTTATACATTGTGAATCTTACGGATTTTTTTTTTTTTAAGTTTTATTTTTGCCTTTATTTTTGTATTTTATAATTCTCTTTAGACAGGAAGCGAAGTGGGAGAAGAGAGAGGGGGATCGGGAAAGGTCCTGGACGCAAACTCGGGACGCCCGAAGCGCAATGATGCTATATGTCACTGCACTGCCCATGAGGCTATTAGCATCAACGCAAAAACGTACAATTGTATAGAAAAAAGAAAGGTCCACCCCTAAACATAACCATCAGTTGTGCTTAAAGGGTTACTCCACCCCAAAATGAAAATTTTGTCATTAATCACTTACCCCCATGTCGTTCCAACCCCGCAAAAGCTTCATTCAAATCAAAGCATAAACAAACATAGAAGACGTATCCGTGAGGTGCAGCTGACACAGAAAAGCATACGCTATTTGCGTCCAGCGGATATTCTCCAAAATGGCACTACGCTTATTCAGAGGAGACAAATTGTTAAATAAATTTGTTATTTTTATTTTCTTTTGCGTACAAAAAGTGTTCTCGTCACTTCATAACATTCAGATTGAACCACTGATGGCAGATGGACTATTCTGACGATGCTTTTCATACTTTTCTGGGCCTTGACAGTGTTAATTGTTTGGCAGTCAATGGGACAGTCACAAACCTCCTGGTTTTTATCCAAAATATCTTGAATTGTGTTCCAAAGACGAACAAAGATTTTGCGCATTTGGAACGACATGGGGGTAAGTGATTAATGACAAAATTTAAATTTTGGGGTGGAGTAACACTTTAAGCAGATAATACGAAACGTACGAATGAGATTTTGCGAATTCATATGAATTAGCGACCAAACACAAAAAAGTTACAAATTACCATTGTGCTTAATAACCTCACAAATCAAAAGTCTAGTAAGGACAGAGAATATGTTTATGGTTTACAATTACAATCTCGATGTGTTTCTGACAAAATACTCTTAATTTTTAATGCTTAATTCAGATGCATGTTTATTTATTGCTAAAATAAGTAAAATATTTTGTCTTTTTTTTTTTAATCTGCCTCTAAAATTATTTAGTTTTTCAGTTGACGTCACCAAATCCTTTTTATTTATTTATTTTTTTCTTGTCTACACCAGTATCCTGCCAAATGGATACTATTTTATATTTAATTTAAAGTTATCATTGACCCAAACATCATAATTTACCTTATATTTGTATGAGTTGTATGACAATTGAGCACAAAAGAGGATATTTGGAAGAACGTTAGTAACCAACAGTTGCCGGTAGTCATTGACTTCCATATTTTTCCATACTATGGAAGTCAATGACTACCGTCAACTATTTGGTTACCAACATTCTTTAAAATATCTTCTTTTGTGCTCAACAAAAGCAAGAAACAATGTGAGGGTGAGTAAACGTTGACAGAATTTTCATTTTTGGGTGAACTATCCCTTTAAGGAAGGTCCCAACCATCTATGTACTTTATGTTTGCTAAAATCTCACAAAACACATGAGAGTTTTCATAGATATCAAGAATAATGGGAGAAAATGACACGGTAAGGTCAAGGTAGGTTTATTTGTCACATACACAATCATACAAAGTACAATCAGCAGTGAAATGCAGGGATTTTTTGAAGAAAAATACAGCAAACATGAGGAGAGATAGGAGGAAAAAAATAACCCCCAGACTATGCTCCTTGGGGAGTACAGTGTGAGAACAGGAAAAACACCTCAGCAACAAAAGCACATAATACACCATAGACACACGACTTTGCAACAGGGGAGGTAATCCAGCTCCAACAGCAGCCGTCCGGTCCAGCAGCTAACCCAGCAGCGCTAGTCACAGACCCGCTTGTCAGGCTGGCGGTTCAAAGCGACGGAGGCTAGGGTTTGGGGGTGGGAAGTGAATGCATATATTGTGTGTATGTGTAATAGTTTGTAATCAGTATGTGTGTGTATGTGTAATCATCAGGTGTCTGTAGAATGGGGGAGGAATGCAGAGAGCGTCTCCCTGCGGTGCTCTTCTCAGGGTTGATTTTCCAACAGCGGCCTTGGCCAAGGCCAGTGCTGGTAGAGGGGAGCCGAAAAAGATAAGATTGCGATTTGTTTTGTCTTGGGGCGAGTAGCCGCATTCCAATTCCACGGCTACTCTCTTTGTCCATTCTGGTCTCCGATACCGTCGATTTTCCTTTGCAAAGCAGTGAGCTTCTCCATGATAGAATCCATATTGCGGTTAATAGTCTCAGTCTCAATGCTGACCGCTCTACCCACTGCTTCAGTCATGACGGGCAGCCTTGTGAGGCTTTGAACAGCTGTTCCCGTTTTCTGAATTCTTCGATAACCCAGGGCAAAGCCTAATCCCATCAGCAGAAGACCTGTTATCATGGTTCCGAATAGGTAGATATCTTCAATGTCCTCCACGGAAAGAGCCGCTAAACACACGACACGCCACCTGTCCCACGCGTCCATCGTGTAGCCAGCTGAGAACGTTCCGTCAGGGCAGTTAGGTTCCCCAGAACCGAGCTTCTCGTCGAGAAGATGGTGTCAATTGCGTTGAGAGACCAGTTGATCAAATCCATGATTTTTTTCCAGTTTTGGAGAGCAATGACGAGACGAGACAAGAGAGCAGGCAAGGAGGGAAAATAAGGGCGAGGACGGGAGTGAAACAAATGCGACCGCCTCCGTTGAGTGCCAAAGAGAAGAGGTAAAAGTAGTGTGGTTGCCATGAAATGACTTTCTAATGTACCTTCCCCCATCCACAATGATGGATTATAATGAATAGTGACTCTGATGTCTATTAATACTCTTTCCCTGAGTGTCAAAGCCCTCAACATCCAGGTAATGTTCACCATTCTCCACTTTCTGATTACACCCCTGTTGCCTGTGTTTCTCTGCCCTGCAATTTTAAAGCTTATTAACCTGCTTATCTGAAACCCTGAGACTCCTCCATCAGGCTCCTGCTACCTGCGGACAAGCGTGAAAATATCCCAGAGACGCTGCTTTAAATATAAATGGATTTACTAATTGGTGTCTTTTAGGCTGGAACCGCTTATGAATCCTTTCAATTTGCTGAATCCTCGGCCCTTAAAGCATTTCAGATTTTGAAGTGTACTTGCCAGTGATGCATATTTTGATTCATGAACTTGTATGTTACCGATTAGCATTGACGGTTTGCTTTCACTGAGCACTAAATAATTTTATTCAAAGTGCAAGGCAAGTCAGTCTTGCCATATCACAATTTCCTCGATCTACAGTACTGTATATCACTGTAGTACAAATGTTCTTCTAGGTGCCTATTTAAAATTGATTTATTTACATTTTTAAAATAAATTATATTATTTATAATAGCACATATTTAAAAATTTATATGACAATTCAGACTTTTTTCTTGCAATTCTGAGTTCATATCTCAAAAACTGAGTTTACATCTAGCATTTGTTTTTGTTGTTGTTGATGTTCTTGTTTTTTTTTTAAGGAGTGGAATAAAAATAAAAAGGCAATTGCGATATTTTTTAATCTCATGTTTCAAACATTATTTCTCACAATTGTCAGTTTATATCTCACAATTTGAAATTTATATCTCATAACTCTAACTTTATTCCTCGTAATTCTGAACTTTATTCCATGGCAGAATCAAAAAACGAGAACAAAAAGCCACAATTATATATATATATATATATATATATATATATATATAATTAAGATTTAGGTATAGGTATATGTAGCTGCTTTAAATTTAAACTTAACATCAAGCTATCAGTTGGGCCTACTTTAGTTAGTCTGAGACCAATTTACTATACTGGAATTTACAAAGTATAGTATTTACTATATAGTCTTTTTTAATTGTATGTATGTATGTTTGCATGTATGTATTTGTTTGTTTGTTTGTTTGTTTGAGGGGGAAATGTGTATTAATATGTTGTGCCCAAATATGGGGCACACAAAGAAAATAAAATGTTATTAAATTAATAAACAATTACATACAATGAACTGAACATGAATTCAAAGGATTAAGTCAAAATTCTGACATTGATTTTATTTTGTTGGATACCCCCGACATTTGATGTGTTTAAAGCTATATATTATTGTACTGTTTATTGTTTAGATGATAGTTTATGTAACATATCTTGAAAGATGAGATTGTGCCTTTATTGCTAAGGTACTGGAACACCAATTTGTAGCTTGTTTTGGGAGATGTGAGGCGTTGGCCTGATGTCTGTCAGCAGTGCAGCCCTTCTGGCCTGTTTCACTGCCATCTTATCTCTAATAGTGAGGTCATGCTGATGTGCTTCTCGCAGCTTATCTCTGTCTCTCTGCCTTTGCTCATGAAACTAACCAGCCAGCAAGAGAGACACACATCACTGCACATACATCTCCATTAAAGATATCCCACATGCACAAGGAGCCACGCTTGATACAGTGATTATAGATCTGTTGAACTCTAGCAGCGTTACACATATACGCTGTAGCTCATCTTGATGGCCTTTCAACAGAACTGCTTATCAAATATTGCTTCCTATGGACAGGAGAACTGGAGCCACTGTTATCTGATTAGCATTTTGTCATTAGTCTTACCAAACATGTGCTTAATGAGTACATTTGAAACAGTTTGTGGATCTGCTTTAAATGAATAGTGTTAAAAGCTAAACTGTGTGTTATTAACATGTAATTACATTGTTATTATATTGTAATCATATTATTGTAAAATATTTTGCATGTAGTTACTATAATGTAAAATATTACCCAATTTTCAGTAGCAGCTCTTTTAAAGGACACTTTGCCCTTGTTTAAATACATGTGGCATAAAGATTCCATATGTATCAGATAACGTCACTGTGGCGGCAAGATTATCCATGCAATCAAATCAGCCTGAATGCAGGCTTTGTTCCACAGCTGATTGTACAATCTTTAGCCAAAGTAAATACAAAAGGATAACCTCTGTAAATGTCCCTGATATCAGTATCATATAATGTTGCCAATGTAATATCCCATAAGCCCTGGTGTGAAATGGCTTCACAGGAATGTAGATTCTGTTCTGATAAAAGTTCAGTCTCTTAGAGGAGTAGTTCAGCCAAAATGAAACACTATTAATAATAAATATTATGTTGTTATTTACTTGTACTTTTACCTTGTGTTGTTTCAAACTACATGCAATTATTATTATTATTAGTTTACAATTTTTCAATGTTTTTTTTTTCTTGTTACTACTACTACTACTACTACTAATAATAATTCCTATTATTATTATTTCTGTTTCTTCTTCAACATCAACAATGCCAATAAATAACTATGTTGTACCTTTGCTATTTTATTATTGTTTTATTAACAGTGATGATAATTTGAGTATCAATCATTTTAAACGTCTTCCAGTTTAACAACGACGGCAATAATAATCATCATATTATGATCATCTTATTATTATATTTATTATTATTATAATTTTGAATATTACTTTGTATTTTTATTCTAATTTAACATAATAATAATAAAATTAATCATACTAATATGTAAGAGTCTGAGTCACAGTTCGATTGCTTCAGTCTGTTGTGCTGCTGTGCGGTTTTTGATTATAGCTCTGCTTTTTTATTGAATCTTTAACTTACTTTCACTCTGTTGTTTAAAGTGATAATATATAACTTAATTCCCACCATATTTCTGGTGTTATCTATCAAACTAATCTGATCGTTCGCTTTTAAAACCGCGAGTGCAGCGCGTTAGCATTCGCTAGCCGGTTAGCTTGTCACTCGCGGTTCCATTTGCGTTGCTATTCGCGCCTATTATTGTTTTCTTTTTTCTCGCTCTGTTTTCACTTCTCTCTCGCTCCGTTTTTTACGAGTTCATCAAACAACAGTGGTAAGTGGTAAGTGGAGTGGTAAGTTAAGTTGGTATCATTCATCAATCACGGTGAGTAATGGCTTCTTCTCCTGCTATTGTTATTTGCACAGTCTGCCACATGTATAGTTTATCTCTCTCTGTCGGCGATGAGGGATTCACATGTGATAAATGCAAGGAAATAGTTAGGCTGACAGAGAAGGTTTTAGAACTAGAGACACGCATCCAAACTTTAGTTGAGGACAGTAAGAATGTGAGGGCAGTAGATGCTGCTTTGGATGTGATTAGCTCAGGGACTCCTGTACATGATTCGGTTCCGGCATTAGTGCCACCGCAGCAGGGCAACTGGGTGACTGTGAGGCAGCATAGTCGCGGGTCAAAACACCGCTCTTCCGTTCCGATCAGAACATAAAACAGGTTCTCCCCACTCAGTGATGCACCCACTGAGAAACCTGGTGAAAGTGCTCTAGCTATTGGCGATTCTATTGTACGGAACGTGAAAATAGAGACACCAGCCACCATAGTCCATTGTTTACCTGGAGCCAGAGCGCCTGACATCTTGGCAAATTTAAAAGTGCTGGCTAATGCTAAACGTAAATTCAGTAAGATTGTTATCCACGCCGGCGCTAATGATGTTCGACTTCGCCAGTCGGAGATCACTAAAAATAATGTTAAAGAGGTGTGTGAACTTGCAAGTACGATGTCAGACACTGTAATATGCTCTGGCCCGCTCCCTGCTTACCGGGGTGATGAGATTCATAGCAGACTCTCATCTTTAAATGGCTGGATGTCTAAGTGGTGCCCGCAAAACAACATAGGTTTTATAGACAATTGGACGAGTTTTTGGGGCAGACCTGACCTGTTGAAAAGAGATGGTGTTCATCCCTCCTGGGGTGGTGCCGCTCTTCTCTCTAGAAATTTGGCACATAGTCTTAGAGTTCATACTTGACTAACTGGAGCCCAGGTCAGGAAGCAGACAGACTGGCTAAACCGACCGTCTGCTAGCCGCCTCACGTCACAGAAGTCAGTTAATTCTCAGCACATAGAGACTCCTTCACCTAGATATCACACTATAGAAACTGTGTCTGTTCCCCGAATTAGAAAATACAGAAAACGTCAAAAACTATTTATGAGTACATTTACATTTACATTTATGCATTTAGCAGACGCTTTTATTCAAAGCGACTTACAGTGCATTCAAGTTACAGTTTTACATTTTTTTTTTTATCAGCTCTTATGAGTAACCATTTAATTGATGTTCAACAAATAAAAAATGTTTATAATACACAGAAACAATTGATAAAACATGGTTTACTGAATATCAGGTCCCTTTCTACAAAAGCACTTTTTGTAAATGATTTGATTAATGATCATAACCTAGATTTGCTCTGTTTGACAGAAACATGGCTAAAACCAGATGAATACATTGTTTTAAATGAGTCCACCCCCCAAGATTACTGTTACAAAAATGAGCCGCGTTCAAAGGGCAAAGGGGGAGGTGTTGCTACAATTTATAACAATATTCTCAGTATTTCTCAGAAGACAGGCTTTAAGTATAACTCCTTTGAAGTAATGGTGCTTCATATAAAATTATCTAGAGAAAAAAGTATTAATGATAAATCCCCCGTAACAATTGTACTGGCTACTGTATACAGGCCACCAGGGCACCATACAGACTTTATTAAAGAATTTGCTGATTTTCTATCAGAGTTAGTGCTGGCTGCAGATAGAGTCCTAATTGTGGGTGATTTTAATATCCATGTCGATAATGAAAAAGATGCATTAGGATCAGCATTCATAGACATTCTGAACTCTATTGGGGTTAGACAACACGTTTCAGGACCTACTCATAGTCGAAATCATACTCTAGATTTAATACTGTCACATGGAATTGATGTTAGTGGTGTTGAAATTCTGCAGCAAAGCGATGATATATCAGATCATTATCTAGTCTTGTGTAAACTCCATATAGTTAAAGCTGTAAATTCTACTCCTTCTTATAAATATGGTAGAACCATCACTTCTACCACAAAAGACTGCTTTGTAAGTAATGTTCCTGATTTATCTCAACTCCTTAGCATATCCAACAGCTCAGAACAACTTGATGATGTAACAGAAACTATGAACTCTCTCTTTTCTAGCACTTTAGATACAATTGCTCCTTTACGCTTAAGGAAGATTAAGGAAAAGAGTCCAACACCGTGGTATAATGAGCACACTCGCACTCTAAAGAGAGCAGCCCGGAAAATGGAGCGCAGCTGGAGGAAAACAAAACTAGAGGTATTTCGTTTAGATTGGCGGGAAAGTACCATATCCTACAGAAAAGCTTTAAAAACTGCTAGATCTGATTACTTTTCGTCTCTTTTAGAACAAAACAAACATAACCCCAGGTATTTATTCAATACAGTGGCAAAATTAACAAAAAATAAAGCATCAACAGGTGTTGACATTTCCCAACATCACAGCAGTAATGATTTTATGAACTACTTTACTTCCAAGATTGATACTATTAGAGATCAAATTGTAACCATGCAGCCGTCAGCTATATCATCACATCAAATAGTGTATTATAGATCCCCTGAGGAACAATTCCACTCATTCTCTACTATAGGAGAGGAAGAATTGTATAAACTTGTTAATTCATCTAAACCAACAACATGTATGTTAGACCCTATTCCATCTAAACTACTAAAAGAGGTGCTTCCAGAAGTCATAGATCCTCTTTTGGCTATTATTAATTCGTCATTGTCATTAGGATATGTCCCCAAAAACTTTAAATTGGCTGTTATTAAGCCTCTCATTAAAAAACCACAACTTGACCCAAAAGATCTAGTTAATTACAGACCGATCTCGAATCTCCCTTTTCTGTCAAAGATATTAGAAAAGGTTGTATCCTCACAATTATATTCCTTCTTAGAGAAAAATTATATCTGTGAGGATTTCCAGTCAGGATTTAGACCATATCATAGTACTGAGACTGCTCTCATTAGAGTTACAAATGACCTGCTCTTATCATCTGATCGTGGTTGTATCTCTCTATTAGTTCTACTGGATCTTAGCGCTGCGTTCGACACTATCGATCACAACATTCTTTTGAATAGACTAGAAAACTTTGTTGGCATTAGTGGAAGTGCATTAGCATGGTTCAAAACGTACTTATCTGACCGCCATCAATTCGTAGCAGTGAATGAAGAGGTATCATATCGATCACAAGTGCAGTATGGAGTTCCTCAAGGCTCAGTACTAGGGCCGTTACTTTTCACGCTTTACATGTTACCCTTGGGAAATATCATTAGGAAACACGGGGTTAGCTTTCACTGTTATGCTGATGATACTCAGCTCTATATTTCTTCACGGCCTGGTGAAACACACCAAATTGAGAAACTAATGGAATGCATAGTCGATATAAAAAACTGGATGACGAGTAATTTCTTACTGCTAAATTCTGAAAAAACAGAGGTGTTACTTATCGGACCTAAAACCCCCACAAGTAATAACCTAGAACACTGTCTAATACTTGATGGCTGCTCTGTAAATTCTTCGTCATCAGTCAGGAACCTAGGTGTGCTATTTAATAGTAATCTCTCCTTTGACAGCCACGTTTCTAGCATTTGTAGAACTGCATTTTTTCATCTTAAAAATATATCTAAACTGAGACCTATGCTCTCAATGTCAAATGCAGAAATATTAATTCATGCGTTTATGACCTCAAGGTTAGATTATTGTAATGCTTTATTGGGTGGTTGTTCTGCACGCTTAATAAACAAACTACAGATGGTTCAAAATGCAGCAGCTAGAGTTCTTACTAGAACCAGGAAGTATGAGCACATTAGCCCGGTTCTGTCAACACTGCACTGGCTCCCTACTAAACAACGTATAGATTTTAAAATCTTGTTAATTACTTATAAAGCCCTGAATGGTTTAGCTCCTCAGTACTTGAGCGAGCTCTTATCGCATTATAGTCCTTCACGTCCACTGCGTTCTCAAAACTCTGGCCGTTTGATAATACCTAGAATATCAAAATCAACTGCGGGCGGCAGATCTTTTTCCTATTTAGCGCCCAAACTCTGGAACAATCTACCAAACACTGTTCGGGAGGCAGACACACTCTGTCAGTTTAAATCTAGATTAAAGACCCATCTCTTTAACCTGGCGTACACATAACACACTAATACACTTCTATTATTCAAATCCGTTAAAGGATTGTTAGGCTGCATTAATTAGATCAACCGGAACCGGGAACACTTCCCATAACACACGATGTACTTGTTACATCGTAAAAATATGGACATCTACGCTAATATTAGTCTGTTTCTATCTTATTCTGTTTCTCAGTCCGTGTCCGGATCAGATGGTGGATTGGCGCCGGGAGATGATGACTGCGGCCCAGATTGTCGGCGGAGGCTGGACCCCTGGATGAGCCCCGGGGACATAATCCCAGTGAAGACCTCAACTTAAAATACAATAAAATTAAAAATAAAACAAATAACTAAAAATATAATAAAATACCTAACTATATAATACTATTATTGTTAGAAATTGCAACAATATTAAAATAGAAATATAATACATTTAAACGTTTTAATTAAAACAATAAATAAACAATAATATCCTGGCCAGAGGAGAACTGGCCCCCCGACTGAGCCTGGTTTCTCCCAAGGTTTTGTTTTCTCCATTCTGTCACAGAGGGAGTTTTAGTTCCTTGCCGCTGTCGCCTCTGGCTTGCTCAGTTGGGGACACTTAATTTCTAGCGATTATCGTCAATTTAATTTCATAGATATTATTTATACTAAACTTAGCTAGACAATGACATCTTTGAATTCAATAATGAAATGCCTTTAACTGAAAATTGAGTGTTTAATCCTATTATTATACATTACTGACACTCTATCCTCCAACTTGATACTGTTAAGTGCTTTGACACAATCTGTGTTGTTAAAAGCGCTATATAAATAAAGGTGACTTGACTTGACTTGACTAATAAATAACAATTAGCATTTTTTGTTATTTTATTACTAATTTATTTATATTAACAGATATGGTAATTAAATGAGTATATATAGTTTTTAAAAATTAACAACCATACTAACAACAACAATATAAATTAATAATGTTGTTATTTTATTATTATTTTATTAACAGTGATGGTAATTTGAGTTTTACTATTTTTTTACTTTTAATTTACAAAAAAGAACAACAACAGTAACATAATAATAACAATAATCATCATCATCATCATCATCATCATCATCATCATCGTCATCATTATTAGTATTATTATTGTTCTAATTTTTAATATCATTTTAGTATTCAAAGATAACTTTATTATTACCATTATTATTATTACTATTATTAGTAGAAGTAGTATTCATAATATTAATGATAATAAAAAAAACAAAAATTTTGCAACATTTTTGTTATTTTATTGCCATTTCATTATTATTAACAATGGTGGTGATGATATGAGTATTAATAGGTTTTAACTTCTAATTTAACAACAGAAAGTGAGAAAAGTAAGCGCACACCACATCAGATTTTCAGAGCAAGAATTCATAGCAGAAGTTCATGTCACGATCATGCTAAATATGCTCACCTCTCATATAAACATTTATAGCACCACTAGTCCAGACGGTGATTAACATTTTTATAGGACACTGACTGATGTATCAAGTGATCTCAAATCTAAAACCCTGCTTGCTGGCTCTTCTTGTTCCCAATGCATCTGGCCCAGTCATGTAGCCCATCTGCCAGCAGTCATTCACAGCACTTCGGGGAGCCACTCCACACAGGCACGTCTTACTCGTGTCTGCGCTTTGCTCTTCCTGTATTAGCAGTGACATGGCATTACTCTTGCATCATTCACATGGCTCCTTCATGAATTCCATGGCTTCTCCATCTTGTTTCCTTCAGAACTGTAGCCGTGCTTCTCCTGTAGGTGAACACAAATAATTCAGAGGTTCAGGGCTCTTCTTATGTACATGACACAATGAGTGCAGGAGATCCAGTCTGGATGTCATTTCCAAACACCTCACTGTCTGCTGTGTATGGCATCATTCCTTCTTTTGCTGAATAAATTAAGAGGTTTTTCGTTATCTCTTGCGCGCAGGAAGTTCAGGAAGGGGTTGTGCTGTTAAATTGGTTCACCTAAAAATTAAATAATTTACACGCCAATCCCATATGACAACCTTTGTGAAAAAGAAGTGCACTTTTTTTGTGTTGAATGTGCACTTCAAAGTTTGTATTTTTTTTTTTTAATCTGTACTTGCAGATAGTGTAATATTAATTGTGCCATTTATGCAAACTGAGGAGAGACACTTTCATAACTGTTTTCTTAACACACTTAAGTAGACTTTTAAAAAGTGCACTTAGTAATAATGTCAAATTAAACATTTTAGTTTTAAATCAGTATTTTATCAGTTTTAATAAAGAAGTACGCTTATTTGTGTTGATTAATGTAAAGTACTTGATTATAAATTTAACTTTAGTGTAATTCGATATTACATTTTAAAGTTAATATATGCTAAATGTATTTATTTAAGTTTAAATACATTTATTTAGTTTCAAAATAAATTACATCATATTTTAGTTTACAACAACTGCAATTTGTAGTAAAATACTTCTTTATATGTAAATTCATAAATGTCTTAAAATATGTAGTCCTTAAGTCCTTAAATTGTTAAAAAAACACACTAAAATGAATTATAGTTTAAATGACACAATTAGCTGAACTTTAATTTAATTGTAAACAACATTTAAGTGTCCAAAAACAGTGCATTCAGTTTGTGCTTAAAGTGTATTGTTTTAAAGTATATTATGTCCACAATAAAGTATACTATTTTAATAGTATGCTAAAATGTATTTCTTTATTCATTTGTCATTTCTTCTTTGGATTCAAGTATTTGCTCAGTTTAAGTTCAGTTCCAGTGTTATTTTTATTCAGTTCAATTTCCAGAATTATTCAAACCACTTTGGGTCAACGTATTCACTTTCAATGTGCTCTAATAAATAAGCTTTGACTTGATTTGACTTGAACAATAGCTCCAAAAATGCCTTGATCAGATTATATTCCAAATCGGAGATGATTATATTCGAAAACTTACATTTAATTATATTCCAAAACGTCTCCATAACATTCCATAATATCTAAATTTATAGTTATATACCCAAATATAATCAAAACTGACATCAAACCACAATCACTATTAATATCTCAAAAGCAAATGTAATGTAATGTGTAAAATTTGAAGACCTGTAAAATGCTTTATTTCATTTCTACACAATAAAACAAAACCAATGCCATAACAAATGAGTCATGTGGGTGTCCTTACTAAGGCTTTGTCTACATCCTAGAGCTAACATCCTAGAGCTAATCCTTTTAGGGAGCATTCACCTGCTTTGGCCTTTATCTCTTCCATTTGCATCCTAAGGCTCTTGGACTCCACAGAAATTGGAGAAACATTGCAGTGACATCAGGTATACAGTATATTTCCGCTCTTGACAAATCCATCTGTCTAATAGTCTTCGCCTGTGTGGCAGTTTTTATGCTATATGGAAAACACCTTGTCAATGCATCAGTGTATTACTTAATAGGCAGCGGCTATTTGCACTCAGTGTAAATAGCGATAGATGCTATTTACACTAAGTGCAAATAGCATATTTTTTAGCGATAGATGCCATTTACACTAAGTGCAAATAGCGATGGATGCTATTTACACTCAGTGCAAATACCAATGGATTCTATTTACACCAAGTGAAAATAGCAGTATTTTTTAAAGATATGCTATTTACAATAAGTGCAAATAGCTATAGATTCTATTTACACTGTTAAAATAGCAAGATTTTCTGCTATTTATACTACTTATTGCAAATAGTGGCAATTATCTGCACCTCAGTATTGTCTACATTATAAAACAGTACGCAATAACGTATTGAGTGCAAATTATTGTTTTAATTAAAATTATTAAAATGCATGCCACCTTATTGGGGCAATAAAGCCCTCCCTACACCTACCCTAACCCTACCTGATACTCTTATTTTCAACTTTTTTATTATTTCCTTCATTTTTATTTAAAATAAACGCCTTTCTGATGCAATATGAGATTTGAAAAGGGAGAAAAAAAGTTCGGCAAAAGGCGGGCTAGAACCAAGGTCGATTGCATCAAAATGCGTTTTACCACCTGCGCCACTGAAACTGATGCTGCAACAGCGCCTTTTTTAGTGTTGACTAAAGCCTGGCTCACACTATGCGATTTTGGCCAAGATTTGGTCGTCTGAGACAAATTTTGAAAATCCTAAAAGATTCCTATAATCCTA